>JAIPRM010014351.1:0-10815 GCA_025469315.1 Stegophylla sp. TES_Ste_2020
ATCAGAATTTTATGAAAATTTAAACATATATAGAAAATTCTATAAAAAAGATTTTGGCGCAAGAAAATTTTGAAAATGTGAAAACAAATTTTGGACATTTTTCGAACATTTTTTTTTTTTTTCTTATATTATTAACTTCCTTTGTTCAGAATCGTTTTACTGAAGAAATAATTTATCGTTTCTTTAAAATTTAATACGCCCGTCAAGAGAATACCACCCGTCGTGCGAAGTATGTCCGGCTTTTTTTAATATTATCTTCGAAACGAAATGTGTACGTGGCGATTAATCGACGCACTCAATACGCGCATAATAATATTCTAATTTACTTTTTTCAAACGCGTTGTTTTTATAGTGTATTTTTATTTATATTTTTTTTTTTTTTTTATGTGCTAAAATAACGTTTCAGCGAATGTTTATAAACGAACTGTTATTATTCACGCGAACCGTCTATACAATACAAAAAGGACTTATGCATTTTTCATTTCTATTTTGAATCGATTCCGTTTTTTTTCTAATTTTTTTGCTATGCGATTCCCTTTTAAACTGAACAAACTGTAGAGTAAAAAAAAAAAAAAATCACGTTACTATAACTCGGACGAAGGGGAAAAATGGCATAGGATCAGAGTTAAAAAAAAAAAAGAAAAAAAAACCATGATAAATATCAAAAAGCGCAAATAATAGCGTTTGGCCGGAAGGGTCCAAAACGTTATGGTCATAAACCATATCCGGTTGTATTTCCAGACCGTCAAAACGGCTAGTAATAAATATAAATCCTTTCCGTCTTCGTTCGGGAATATACACAATTTTCCCGATGAATGTCCTCGCCGCCGAATCTTTTATTCATCAAAAACGAACACAAAAAATAAATAAATAAAAATAAACTCTCGAATTATTATGCATTTCTCCGAATATAACTTGTTTTTAATTTTAGCCATTGGTTCCCAAATTTATAACGATAATAACAATGTATTAACGATAACATAATACATTTATAAACCATTTAATTTTGATCGAACAACGTGAAAAATAGTTATGAATTCTTATCCGTGTAATCCAAATTGGGGTTTCGAGTATTTTGTACGATAATGCTTTGTGAGAACCGTGGAAAAGACAATATATGTTGACAATAGTTATATTATTTATAACTTCTTTGACATTAGTCCTGATTTACATTTGTTTTGAATCTTCGAATTTCATTCATAATCTATCAAACAGTTTGAGTTATCACGTGATAGAATAAAGATTTTATTAATTAAAAAAAAAAAAAAAAAAAAACCGATAAAACGCATATTATGAGCGTTTTTACAATTAGTTTATACCTAATTAATCACACCGGACAATATATGTTGACATTAGTTATATTATTTATAACTTCTTTGACATTTATATTTGTTTTGTGTGTTTAAATTTCACTCATAATCTATCCAACAGTTCGAGTACCGCGCGACTGAATATGGATTTTATTAATAAAAAAAAAAAAAAACGATAAAACGCATATTATTAGCGTTTTTACAATTAGTTTATACCTAATTAATCACACCGTTTACACATTACCGTTTTTGGTGTGTTTCGCGAGCCGCGTTTTTGAACGCGTTCAAAATTCACTACGCCGTTTATGATAAAATATTAATATATGTGATAACGATTTTATTTCAAAATCATCCGCTCGGTCATATTTCATTCGTTCGAACGGCGGCCGTGCAGAGATTTGTTTACTGTATAAACTGCACGCCTCGCAAACAGTGTCTCACCCAAAGTCTCGATTGAAACGATTTATCATATCGTTCCTTTGAAATTAAAAAAAAAAAAAAATACTAATAATAATAATAACGCTTGTCACGATCAGGCGACGGAATAAATTAAGTCCGAACGAATTCTCCGTCCTCCCCCTCCGCTAGCCGCGGCAGCGCTTTTTTTCGAGTCACCATCGCGCGTCGTCGTCTCTCTTTTTTTTTTATTATTATAATCGTTTTTTTAACTGTTTGCAGGAACAATAACCAGCACCGGGCGGATCGGCGAACGGCTGAGCATATCCGGCACGAGATTAGACACCGGAAGTCCGGTGAGGTTCGGTACCAAATCCAGTGTAGAGTCGCTCAGACACTCCTCTGCGGGCCGACAGAGCTTACTCGACTTAGTAGGATGCAGATTCGGCGTCGGTCGAAAACACCCGCAGGTCAGTACCTATAGTCTCGTTTGCGCATAAATTAACCGTATTATTATTATAATTATTATTATTATTTACATTGTTTAAAACGATACGATAAAATGTCACACCGGTAAGAACCGGTTTAAAATTTGAAATTTGGAAAAAAAAAACGGCTTCCATTTTTATACGGAAATTCGAACTCGTAAGTGTTATCTGAAAAGAATCTGATAAAAATATCATTTGATATTATAACGTTAACGAATGAACAATAAGCGTTACTATTCAAGCTGGTGAATCAATAATTGATTGATAATAAAAACAAAAATTGATTTAAAGAACGTCAGTATATACGTAATACTATTTGTGAATAACGTACTCTAACAGTGTTTATCCAAATCATTTTTTTTTAATTCTTAGCGGAACGAAAAAGCTTGTGTTTTTACAATGATGTTTACAATCAATTTTTTTTCTGTATTCAATTTTTTGTATGGAAATACTTGACAAAAAGTCTCTTTTATCAGCAACTTTTTGAAACCGGATTTTCCTCTAGTAACAGGTCATTTTGTGAATTACTAATTTTTTTTTTTTTTTTTTTTTTTTTTTTTGACGGGGAAACTACTCAAAATTTGACAAAAAAGATTCGGAAACCATTATTTTTTAATCCAAACTTTATGAAAATTTAAATATAGTTTGACAATAGTATGATAAAAATTTTGGCCCAAGAAAATTTTGAAAATGTGAAAAAATATTGGACTTTTTTTCAAACACTTCATTTTTTCGTTAAATTTATTTTTCCTTTGATTTATTTATTAAATAAATAAAAGAAAAAGTAAAGTAAAGAATAGACACGAAAGCCGGACATACTTCGCACCACGGATATTCTTCGCTCTACGGGTCAGATGCTCTTGGGAGGGTGCAGTGTTGAAAACGACGACTATATTCTTATTCTTTATATTATTGACTTCCTTAATCGTCTTGTCGAAGAGATGATTTATCGTTTCTTTAAAATTCTACACAACCACCAAGAGTACCTAACCCGAGGAGTGAAGAATATCCGTGGTGCGGCGAAGTATCTTTCTTTTTTTTAAATTCTTTAGTCATTTTTAAGGGCATTTTTTGAGATTTTTTGTGGTACTAAAATCACATCCCATGCTATAAAATTAACAAAGCATGTTACCGAGGGCCGTCGTCTGTCGTGATTCGGATCGAACGGTTTTTATAGTGAAACCATTTCCACACAGATACGTACGTGTGTAACTTCGTGTTGTATCCACTCGGAAACAATATTGTTTTATCCGCGGCGGCGGCCGAACCGCAATAATTGTGTCGGCGGCGGCGGCGGCGGTCAAATCGAATGTAATCTAGGAATCTCCTTCCGGGGGGGGGGGGAAGGGAAAAGAATATACACAGGACAATGGTTGTGTTCCTGAGTCGCTGGACCACGTTTTCACTCGACACACACACACACACAAACACGCTCGTATGTATACAATATGTTCGGATAACTTCCCCTCGAAATTAATTCTCCCCACCGTGTAGAATGTTTGGATAACACCGTTAACCGCGGGCAATTCTATTTTTCTGTTCATCTGTCCAATAAACGCGCATCGATACGTTATTATTATACGTATTTATTGTTTTGATTCCGCGCGCGGTTATCGTTTCGTAGAATATTAATTTCGTTGTACGTATTTCGTGTGCGAAGTAAAACCAAAATATTACTTAAAGAACACGCAATGAATTTTTGCTGAATCGCCGAGACTGACCCGCAAAAATATAAATTTTAACCGTCCGATGTAATAATTACAAGGGCCTGAATGTGTTTATAAAATATTAAGTTTAAAAAAACACTACAAACACGTGTCCATACGCTTTGAAAATTAATTGTTCACTCGAAAAATTGAAATTGATTTTAAAATTATTATTAATAAAATTATCGCACAAATAATTTATTCAAATCAATAATATTACAATATTCAAAAACTCGCACCAGTGCAACTTTTCACGAAACACTTATATAATACACGATTATTTCAAATAGTCATTTAAAGTGTTATATAGAGTTTTACCGTACGATGTCAACAGAAGAACAAAATATACAAGCCGGTTATTTTTGCGTGTTGACTGTATACACTTCAAAACGAACTGATAATGTCAAAAATTGAGCCCAAAAATATATAAAAAAAAGTAAAGTAAAGCAAAGCAAAAATAAGTACCTAAAGTATAGACAAGAAAGCCGGACATGGGTATTCTTCGCTCCTCGGGTGAGATACTGTTAGTGCATGTTTTGAAATTTAAAAAAAACGAAGTATGTTGATAATCAAAAATAGTCGTCATTTTCAACACACTTACTAAGAATAAGAATTTAAAATGATTTTAAGGATCTGAGTAATATTTGAAAGCTGATATTAAGTACCCACCGTTTCATTTTTATTACAAATTTACCTTATCCAGGAATTACTTTCTATGATATTCAATACAATTGACAGTTTCGAAATATGACACGATAGATATTGAAATATAGATTCACGATTCATCGTTTTTCGCGATTCACGATAACCCCTCAACATAAGAATCGACTAAAAGTTATTGTCCGATTTTTCAGAATTACAACAAAAATGGAAGTTTGTAGCAAATAAGAATTTTTTTTTTTTTTTTTTTTTTCTAATATTAAGTGAACTGACCTTATTGTTATGGAGAAGACACGTTAAAATGAAAAAAATATATATACATATACCTATATATAAAATAATTCATTGATATATTATCTTAAATACAGCCGAAATTAATTCGTTCATTGTGTTTATAAACTATATAATATAAACGATCACTCTAATAATTGTACCACGTAAAATCGTCATAATACTCCGCGTTCCGTCACCCGGGCGACAGATGTGAAACTAAAAGTGGTTTTACGATACCGCGGAACAAAAGTCGATCCACATTACATGCACAGCGTTCATACGTCATAGTAGTCGTCGAAGCTCGTGAAGTCGAGAGACTCATCCGAAGTGCATAAGCCGATTAAATGTTATTTTATCACGCGTGTCTCGCATATTGTTTCTAAACCACTGGCGTTTGACGCGGAGTCTGTAATATGCGAATCGAGTGCGTGCACTTAACGGTTTTAATAATAATTATTGACGGTTCGACGGTGAAAGGATAATAATATTATTATTATTATTATTATTATTGTTATTATTATTGCAAAATAACGGTGGAAAAGCAAAATAACACAATATGTTATTTAATACTTAACACTAAACACAATCGTAACTCGACACATTAAATTCAGTTATTGTATTTTTTTGAAAAAATAATAATTTTCATTTTTTTTTTCAATTATCACAACTATACGTGTTAACAATTTATTTAAAAAAAAAAAAATCCGGATTTACTTAGCACTATGGGTGTTCTTCGATCCTTGGATAGGGTACTTTTCGGTGGGTATATTGAAATTTATAGAAACGATAAATTAATTTTTTACTCATCCAGTTGTATTATTCCACTATTAACTGAGAAAAGAACAAAAAAATTGACGAGAAAAAAGTATTATTACTCATGTTATTGTCTATCTGGTATCTATATTAAAAATTTCATAACATTTAGATAAAAAAAAAAAAAACAAAAAAAGAGTTTTAAAGACATTTTTGTTAAATTGTATAAATAAACATCATTGAAAAAAATTAGTCTAAATCTTCGGTCTACCCAGAATTTAAAATCATAAATTTACATAATTAAAGATTTTATATTTTCATAAAAAAATTCAGTGAGGTATTTGTGATATTATGGTGTAGTGTGAACGGTTCATTACAGTATAAGGTTTATATTATAGTTTAAACTGTAAAATATAAATAAACAATTTTTTTCGGTGACACACTTAACAATAATTCGCGACACACCGGTAGAGAACTATTGTTCTGAATATTTAAATTATTTAAGTCGATCTAACGACCGTTGTAGAGAAGACAATGCGTGTTTATATATGTCATAACTGTTACACGACGATATTAATTATTCACGGAAAAAAATAATAGTTGTGGTAATCATTTAAACAGTTCACTTAACCCAAAATTTACAGTTAGCACAGCGACAGCTATCCATTTGGTTGTTATTACTATTCGGGTTTAGTTATATTCATTTAGTTGTAGTAACTATAAAATAATTGCTGTTATTGCAACTAAAAATACGAATAATTATTACTATGAAAAGCAGTTGCCGTAACTATATTGCGTAGGTAGCCTACATTTTTTGTTTAAGTATGGTAACTAAATAACAAATAAAATACAAGAAAAAAAGTCGCAAAAACTTTGGGAATGGGCCGCTCTCCATCTAAATAGTGGCGAACTTGGGATCCTAACATAATATATCACCTATCAAGATTATTATCCTAACCATTAGACACCTACCTAATTGAACAATGTGATGTCATTGTTGGTATACAAGTTATCGAGCCAATTTCAGAATATTAATACCTGATACAGTAACATCTCAAAATTGCTGATTTTTTTTAATTAAAAAGAAACTTTAAAATTCAAACAAAATATTCTCTGAATAACGAACAATGGTGTTGTAGGGTAAATGCCCTCTAAACCTATTTTTCGTCATTTATTTGGCTATTTCACTGTCGGACACCAATAAACCAGTCACATAACTTAGGTGATCACCATGGCTAAATATTTTGCAATTAAGTACTTATCTTTGAGTCAGCGAGGAATTGACTATTAGGGATACACAAGGTACGGAAAGACTTTCAAGATAAAAAAAAATAATAAATACATGTGTAGAATCCTCTTCACAGAACTATAACACATAGTTTTCAGGACTAATATCTACTATAATTTTTACATCGTTATGTTGTAAATAAATTACAAATTATTAATTGATTATAAATAGGTAATTAATTATATTTATTATATATGTATTTAGATAAATAAAAACAAAATATAAGCTTTTAATAAATAGTTTATTCAATAACTTATACTATTAAAAGTATATAACACAGGCCATTTTGTTTTATATAACAAAATGTAGGACTAAAATTAGGCAATCCAATAATATAAGGCAAAGACATAATTTGAGTTTTCTCAACATAATAACATGATTGAAAATGTTCATTAAAATTAATTGATTTTAGTGTTTATTTTTAGTACAACATAATGTGGATATTATAATTACATTGTAATAGGTACATAGAGACAATAAACCATAGTGGGCAGTTTAACAATATTTTACTATAAATTATAGTTGTATTACCTAAACTGAATAGTTCAAATTTTATATAACTGTAACTTGCAGTTATTTTTACCATAATTATTCAACTAATTATTGTGAATAGTAAATACAACTATAGGTTGTAGTGACAACAACTAAACAGGTAGTTGCGATAGCTAAAAATAATAGCTGATCTAACTAAAAAATAATCAACTGTTTACTAACTATTACAAAATTATTTTTTTCCGTGTTGACATAGTTTTTGAAAATGAATGCGACCACAACAATAATTATTGTTTCTCTCTGTCCGGAATATTATATTATTATAACGATTCATCGCATCCTCGTTATTATTTTGATTTTTCCATTTTTGCGTTTCTTCGTGGTAGACTTTCGAGTGTCGGATGCGTTTTGTTCGAGTCTGAGTGATCGTCAAAAGCGGACGACCGTGTGTCATGAAGTTCGGAGTGTGCAATGTCTCCTCGTACAAAAAAAAAAAAAAAAAAAAGATGTATAACCGCGATGGCATTTATACGCCGCCGGTATATAAAAGGTGTACTTTTGTGCGTTGGACGAACGAAATTCTAATGGCGTTCGTTTTAAAGGAGCGCGCGTAAAAACGATGGGTTTTTCGAGATAGAGAAAGTAATAATAAAAACGAGGCGTGGCCAACGTAAATGGAAAACAATTACGGAGCTGGGTACGACGACGATATCGTATGGGTATTAGCCGTTAAGCGGAGTCGCGTTTTAGGACGCGGGTCATTTAGAGGTGGACGGGCTCGAATGAATGTATTTATTGCCGTTTTGATCGGCTTGGAATTATATTATTATATAAGAAAACTTCGCAATGGATTCGATAAAAAAAATTTAAAAAAAGCCGGACATACTTCGCACGATGGGTGTACTTCGCACGACGGGTGGTATTCTCTTGACGGGCGTATTAAATTTTAAAGAAACGATAAATCATTTCTTCAGTAAAACGATTCTGAACGAAGGAAGTTAATAAAAAAAATGTCCAAAATTTTTTTTCACATTTTCGTGCGAAGTATGTCCGGCTTTTTCGTATTGATTTTGATATAGGTCAAGAATTGTGTTTTAAATTTTAAATAATTCCTCTACTTTTTGATTTTTGTCTGACGAACGATTAAATTCTAATGTTTTTAATTTGTCTAAAAGTCGTTTTATTTCACAAAGTTATATTAACGCTATTTTTGTTGAGTTTTTAACGGTTTTACCAGAACGATCATTAATCAAAATTCAGAATCATATAAAAAAAAAAAAGGCATATAATAAAGTCGGGATAAAAAAAAAAAAAATGCGCATTTTGAAAAGGTCTCACTCGTAAAACCTTTTCAAAGTGAACAAATCGATTTTCAGAACGTTTTCATTGTATAATCGTATCGTTTTAGAACCCATTCAAACGTAAACCATTATCATAACTATATATTATATATATTGACACCGACAAAAATAATTATCAAAATATTAAAGTGTTTTTTGGGGAAAGTCTCAAGCGCGTTTATGACTTTTAGCTTCTTTTTTTTTTTTTCGTGCATATAAATCCGAACTCTATAGAACCAGCATTAAATGATTAACTATTAGTGCTAAGATAATAAATGGAAACCGTTTAATACTGTCGATTCACAGGTCCTTATGTCCCGTATTACTTTCCGAATCCCAATGCTGAATTCTCGATACAAAGTCCCCTACTTATTTAGCTCCAGTCAACAGAAGTCTCTTAGAGAACGATCCCCTGAGAAGAGCAATGTTTCATGAAAATACTTTCATGTGTGCAGAGAATACAGTAGTTCATCGTTTCACAACTTGGGGGTCGCGATCACTTTGACTCCCGGGTCGCGTAGCTCAAAAATAATAAAACACTGTTTTATATTTACTTTGGGGGTCACGACACTAACAAGGTTGAGAAACGATGCAGTAGTCAATTAATTACCACTTAGTTTAAATCGCAATGAAAAAATAATAATAATAAGAATTGTTTTTTTTTCCAATAATTTTGACTTAAGTGTATTGTTGTATTTACAATAAATCAAGTTTGTATTGCATTGTCAAATAATCATATGTAAAAGTCACAAAGCGTTAACTTTATTAAATAAATAAATACAATTAAATATTATTATAGATTCCTTTGTTAACGGTGTAAAATTGTTGATTTGGAATTAAACAATTTTTCCGGTCATCACAGTGATAATAATAAATTACTGTGGGAATAAGCATATTATTATTATCACTATAACAATATTATAATTTTATGTTGTTTAATGTTCTGTCGAGCCCGAAACGGAGAATTATTTATTACGACCGTTTCCACGGCAACAAAATAATATTATAATCGACCGAACGTGAACGTACGAAGATATTATTATTATTATTATTATTATTGTAATTTCGGATAACGCGTCGATTAAACGTTTTGTTGCCGAACGGCGGATTCGCGCGACGTACGCAAATCTGTTCGTAGATTAATTAATGTTGTTGCGCGCCCGGGCGGCTTATTAATGATCTATGGCGCGCGAAATTACGAGGAAACCGAGCGTTTCGGTTTCGGTGTTCGCAAAATCCCAAATCTCATAAATAGAATTATCTGGAAAACAAATATTTTACGGTCCCCGGGCTTTTGGTAAAATCTCATAAAACGTAAATGTAAAAAAACGAAAAACGAAAATCTGTTGTACGAAACCTTTTGCGTTTTCGAATCGCATCGCGAGAGTTCCATATTATTATATTATAATGCTTTTCGCGTCGTGTCGTATCGACACAATAGACACAAATATAATATTGCATAACGTTTGGCCAGAAAAAAAAAAAAAAATGAAAAGTGCTTTTTCGCGCCACTATATTTCGTGACTACGAGATGTCGAAAACTGACCGTTTTACACGTTTTTGTATTGATTCTACGCGGGTGTAAAGTGTTCCGTGTGCTTGATGAAACGTAGAACTCGGTAAAACGAGAATATTCTACGATTTTTATCAATAAACATATTATTTTATTCATGGTTTCCTAGTATTTTTTGTTGAAATTTGGTTTAAATAAATAAATAAGAGTTGAGAAATTCAAAAAGTGACCTCTATAAAGTCGGTGACTAGAGGCAAGTCCGGTTCCAAAAAGTAGCTGGTCGACACTTTTAGACAAGTATTTCTCTATACGAAAAAGTATTCACAGAAAAAAAAAAACAAAAATAAAATAAATATCATTGTAAAAACGTTAGCTCCTTCACTTCGTTTAAAATCTAAAAAAGCCGGACATACTTCGCACGATGGGTGTACTTCGCACGACGGGTGGTATTCTCTTGACGGGCGTATTAAATTTTAAAGAAACGATAAATCATTTCTTCAGCAAAACGATTCTGAACAAAGGAAATTAATAATATAAGAAAAAAAAAAATTTTCGAAAAATGTCCAAAAATTTTTTTCACATTTTCAAAATTTTCT
>JAIPRM010014352.1:0-10813 GCA_025469315.1 Stegophylla sp. TES_Ste_2020
AAAATTCGGATCAAAAAATGATGGTTTCCGAGTCGTTTTTGTCAAATTTTGGGTAGTTTTTTCCAAAAAAAAAATTGAAGAATTGAGAAATTCAAAAAATGACCTCTCTAAAGTACAATCTAGAGGCTAATCCGGTTTCAAAAAGTTATTGATCGAAACTTTTGGACAAGTATTCCTATACGAAAAAGTGTTAACAGAAAAAAAAAAAAGAAAAAAAATAAAAAAAATAAATAAATATCATTGTAAAAACACTAGCTTCTTCACTTTGTTCAGAATCTAAAAAAAAACAAATTAATTCTACGTAGAATAAAATATTATATTAATAATATGAAACATATTTAGTTTTGTCATAGTTCTATCGTCGTTAGCTGAAAACTATTTTACTTCTGAATAGTGTTATTATAACGATTGCTTTAATTATTATTTGCATCGCATATTGCATTGGCATTCCAAACAACACTTAGTGATATGAAAACAATAATATATTAATATTATCGACATCGATTTCACTGAGACCACTAAACAAACTTTTAATGTATAGGCACACTATACCGTTTTTCTTCGAATATATGTAAACTAGGGTTGCCAGATTTCAAAATTAAAAATACAGGACAAACAAACCCTCCCCCCCCTCGAACAGTTGAATCTTTTTTAAATGAAAATGTTTTTAGTTAATTTCTATATTTAAGTTTTATAATTTTTGAATGATATTTCAACAGAATATGTTAATAAAAGAACGTACACTAAATAAAGAATAAATATAACATTTTTAAACTTGATATAATAATTAAAAAAAAAAAAAAAGACTGTATTTTTTAGGTAATAGCCATTAACCAATAGAAATGAAATTATAAAACAAATATCACTTTAATTTTATAAAAATACTTTACAAAATTAATTGACTGTTGAATTTTCTGATCAAGCAGGTATATCATATTTTTATCAGAACTTAGAAGAATGGATATCTTTTATAATATTCATTGATATGCTAAGAGTCAAAGGGATGTATTGGTAATTTTTTGAAAAACGGAACATTTTGGTGTCCCGAAGAGATTTGTCGGGACAACGGGACCTCTAGTTGAAATACGGGACGTCTGGCAACTCTAGTAAACTGCAGCCCTGCGAGAAGGGTAATTTTTCTTGGACCCATTTGGTTCCTACGGTCTACAGTGTGATTCATTCAGTATCCTAGTGTGAAAATTAAATATGTCCTAGAAAAAATGGGATAATTGTTTCGATTTTTGAATTAAAGTATTGGAGCGGGAAGAGAGTACGTATACCTATGCGTATAAATTTTGAAAAAAGTAAATGCAACGATTTTAAATATAATATTACATTAGGTTTTCACATTTTGATTTCAGTGGTCAACCTGATGCGGAGAAAGAGGGTGGACAGAGGAGAATATTATTGGTTTAATTAATATTTCAATTTGATTAATTGTCAGACAAAAGACGCGCGGTTACGGTTTTATATCCTTGTAGAACGGTGTATCATCAGGGTTTCGCAATCCAACCCTGTGCGATGGGATTTACAAAAAAATATGCTCTGCAATAACGGTTACAACCTAACCTAACCTAACCTAACCATATTGGTTTCATGTAAAATAAACTTGCAAAATAAAGAATACAGCTATGATAAAAAAATGTTATTTATTTTTGATTTAATGTAAAACAGTTGTTTAACACATTCATAAATATTGTCATCATATTTAAAAATAAAGAATATACGAACACAAATATAAAATATTTCCCAAATGTATTTTATTGTCTTTTTCCGACGTATTCGCTACAGGAAATAATGCAAATACTTATAATAATAATATGTAGTAATAATGAAGTTATTTTCCTTGAGACGATGTGAATCGTATTATTTTTTTTTTTTTTATTAAACGCCTCGATCGCAGCAGCATCTGCCTACAATATTATTATTTATTGACAATCTTGATCGTGTCGGATAAAAAACAAGGCGTACGCGTGAGGTTAAATTAAATTATAATTTTTTTTCCGTTTGTTTCGTTTTAATTCATTTGACTATTAACAATAGCCCCTAGGGCCTTCTGATGATTTTCGAATTAAATAATAGCAAAACAAATAATGTGGGTCAGTGCAGATTTCGAATTCGTTCAAGGAAATTCCAACATCAAAACGATTATCTTATGGCCGCGATCTGCGAACGCGCGGATTTGAATAAATAAACGGTCGTACGAAACGAATAATAATAATAATTGTCCCTGAAACGAATGATTAAAATGGATTTAGTTAAATACGAATTCGGCGGATAGGTGTACAACGATGGCTTAATAATTATTGGTTTTCCGATTATTAGTTTCAACGGGAAAATTATAAAAAAAAAACGAAAAGTAAAATATTTCTGGAAAAAACGTACAAATAAATAATTATTAATTAAACGGTAAATAAAAATACTGTTAGCATTAAAATTATAATTATATTTTTATTCGTTGCGCGATCGATTGTTATTCGATTTATGTGGTACGGGGTAAATGATTAGTGTAATATTTTTGTCGTTTCACACGATACCCACCCTTATTAGTTTTTGTTTTGTTTTTTAAGCCGCATGGTTTCGACTACCACAAACGCGTTATTAAACACATTCGATTAAATTCGCGCGTTGATAATATATATTATTATTTATGTAAATTTCGCGAGCCCCGTGCGAGTAATTTTAGCGCCGAACGTACACGGTTTCCGCGGTCGACTTCAAATCGCAATATTACTGTTACACGGTCGTGTTGTTCCGCGTTTCGAAAAATATGTATTTTGAAACAAAAAATATTCAATTTGGTATTATTATAGACTAGAACGCACACCCGTAACTCATCGTCAAATTAACATAATATTCAACTGAATATGAAGGATTAGAATTATTATTATTATTATTATTATGTTAAATAATTGATTCGTTACACGGAAGAATGGGATTTGTAAATGTCAGGGATTTTCGTTATTTTGTCACTACATTATAATAATATACGTTTAATATTGTAATCGGTTAATGTATTGTAATTTATGCAGTGAATCCCATGTATTTGTAGGTACGTTAAAGATTGCTTGTATTATGTCATGTGCGTACCTAGTTGATCGTCCGACAAAAAAAAAAAAAATATGACTGCTATAAAAAAAACCAAAAAAAAAAAAAGACATGAATATAAAAAAGGGTAAATATTTTAAAATCTCTCTGTCTCTCTCACTTGCCCTGCCCTCCCCTCTCCACCGCCATCCGCACCGGGTTACTAAATGCGACGGATCGACCAGGTAAACACACGTAAATCCGTCAAGTGCCTGTTTGTCAGATAAGTGCGCATATACGTATGTAGTTATAAATATATTAATTACACGCATGGCCCGACTGCAGCAGATTACTGCACAATATTGTGTTGTCACGAAACCAGGTAGAAGCTACACACTCACAAGCATGCGCAAATATGCATGTATATGCACAGAATACTCTATATATGTATAGTGAAAAAAGAAAACAAAATTATTGTGAACACTGCAAACGGTTGGCGTTGTGCAATTTTCATATTTGTTTTTCATTTTTTTTTTTGTCCCCCATTCATTATTTCCGTGATTTTCCTCACTGCACTTGCGAGATGAGGACTTACTCGAGTGGTCGAATTGTGTCCCCCCTCCCCCAGAATCTACGACTCGTTCGAGTCCGTCGGCAGGACCTTGTATATATTTTACTCGTTGAGAGGACACTAATTTGTCCTGCCTGTTTGAGTTATTGAACACGCCGTTTATTATTGTCTCCGACGAATATTATATTCTGTTTGCGAAAAAAAATACCGGAAAACCTTTTACACACTTTTTAATTCATTCAACACGTATTGAGCTTTGATTATAAAACGCGCGTAAGGGTAACATTTTTTTTTTTTTTTAATTTTACACTTGATAATTATTTCTAATTGGTGCGAAAACCTGACGAAAAGAATAAACTCGCGAATTCGCTTAAATTATGTACGACGAGAGAAATTTTTGATTTTGAGAGAAGGTAGTGTTTTTACAATGATAATTTGTTTATTATAACTATTTTTTTTTTCTTTTGGAAACACTTTTTCATTTGAAAATACTGTTTGAATCCCGATTTGACTCTAAATGTTATTTTTGAAAGATCGTTTTTTGAAATTCTGAATAGTTTTCTCGAAATTTGGGGAAAACTACCGAAAATTTGACTCGAAAGCTATGTAGATAAACAATAATATGTAAAATATTTTGGTGCGAGAAAATTTTAAAAATGTGAAAAAAACTACCTAATACATCTTTTTTTTTTCATTGAAAAAAATTTCGTTTTACTGTCTTCTCAATATTAATAGTAAAACTGGCCGAGTAAAAATACATTTTTTTTTTCTTTTATAACAAACTTTATAATTTTTAAATTACAAAATGGTTTTGTATAATAAACACCGAAGCTCCGTTCAGAATTTTATCAGAATTTAAGAACATATCATTCGCTTAAAATTAAAATACAGGACTCGAGTCGAGGAGAGCTCAATGTGGAGACGACGACGTATTGAGACAATATGCACACACTTATGCCAGGAAAAGGTGGTGACGGTTTTTTCGCATGGGGTTCGCAGCGGTAGAGAGAAGCGCGGTCGGTTGTCGTCGTCAAGGCCATCGGTAAAGAAGCGCCCGAGGATGATGAATAATATTATTAAGTGACGAATGTGGTCAGGACGAAACACAATAATGCCTGGTGCACGAGTTACATAACGGACGGACGAGCTTTAACGTATAGGCATGCACGCGTCGAATATCATAAACGATTATTACTTTTCACATTATCATTATAATAATACGTTGCACTTGATGATCATTTTTTTTTTTTTTTTTGTTATTATTTTTCGATGGTAGCATTATTAATACGCGCGCGTCTATAATATAATAAATAATAATACGTAATAACGTGTATAGTGATAAAAATAATAAATGTACACAATATAATATTGCATATATATATATTGTGTTGTTCGGATCGCAGCGATCAACGATCCGCGCATTCCACGACGACGACAACGACGACGATGGAGTCCTGTCAACAATACGTCTTCGACACGACGACGACGGTGGTGATGAGTTGGAAGAATACAAAATAATATGAATTATGGCTACGAGCCACCACCACCTGCGTGTGCGAGTGAGATACGTCGTCGTGTGCATTATATTTTACACTGCAGTGTGTAAATTAATTGAATCAAAACAACCTAAGTCGTAATTTAGAGTACTGATTTTTAAGGCAATAAAATTTTTTAAAAAAAAGCAATAAAGCTCAACAAATCTTCTGAAAAAGCTTTAAAAAAAAAACCATTAAAAATGGGGTTTTTGATAAAAAAATATACATATTAATTACGAAAAACGTATTATAATTATTATTTATTAGTTTAGAAATTATAAATATATAAATATGCTGTTATTTTTCTTCCACAGTTTGTCTGTAAATCAGATTTATTCTTTTTAAGATACCTAATTTATCAAAAATAGTTACAAAATAATTAACCTATATCATCGTAGTTGCATTGGGCAATTAAATTTATTTTCAAGTTTTCAAAAAGAAATCTCCTTAAACTGAAGAATTAATCTTTCAAATACGTTTATTTAGAACACATTTTTAAAAAAATTTAACTTATAAGCCAAAAAAAAATGCTCAAAATATCCCAAAAATCTTTAAAATAAAGAAAAAGCAAATAAAAACAAAATAAAGTCTCGTGAATTTTATTCTGAGTGGTATAAATCGAATTTATAGCTGACGTAGCTTCGTTTTAGAGCGATAGAAAAAAAAAAGCAAATGCCTTCAAAATCCGCACTCTACTTATAATATTTGAAATTTTATACGAACTACAAATAACTTAATAACTCTCTGAAAACTTATGTTGTTTTTGCAGTGAATTAAAATATTTAAACGGCCTATATTTTTTTTATTAAATATTAGTTTGACTTATGTAGTTTTTACAGGGAATATGTAACTACTCTAGGTATATAGATTAAAAATTAGACGAAATGTCATTTTAATAAAAATAGTGACTTATGTTGTTTTTGAAATGACCGATTCGGTTGGAAAGTCAGTAGTCTTAATTCGAAAATATATAATACGGATAATATCGAAGCGCAGTTTTTTTTTAAGAATAACACTTGACTATAATAGACTACCTTTTACCACGGTTAAAAAAAAAATATTCAAAACCGCTTAAAATAATTTTTATCGATTGTTTTTGAAATAAAAATTTTTTAATTCTAAAACATCCATTTTGTAGAGTTAGTAGTACCGAGAAAAAAAAACAAATTTGAAATCGGTTGAATTTTGAACGGATGAAAGCATTTTATATTTTCAAAAAACACCACAAAATTGTAAAATTAACTGTTTTTAAGTTTTTTAATAGACAAACAATAATATTCCAACAGATAATTATATCAATTGAATACCTAAATAAATAATGCACGCACAACTCATTAATGTTTTTTTATGATACTTTTATTTATTTTAAAAAATGTTCAAAATGTCTACCATGGTTGGGAATATCTACCACATTTTTTAAATAACCAATAACATTGAACTATTATACATAGCAGTCCATAATGGAAATTTTGAACATTTATAAAAATGAATAAAAACAATAATGAGCCGTGTGTGAGATGATTATAACCTATTGGAATATTATTAGTTACCTATTGAAAAGTATAAAACCCGTAAATTTTTACAATTTGCTGTATTTTTTGAAAACAAAAAATACTTCCATTCGTTCAAAATTCAACCGATTTCAAAATTGTTTTTCCCCCACGTTAGTAAATAATAACCAACTCTACAAGTGGTTATTTTGGAATTTTTCAAAAAAGATTTTTTTGAATAATGCAAAAATAAATTAATATGATTTAATTTTATGATTCAATTTAATTAATGATGGTTTTGAATTTAATTTTTTTTTTTTTTAATCTTGGTAAAAGGTAGACTATAAGTCACATGTTACAATAAAAATATCTGCAACTATTATAACTACTGATTTTCCAAATAATTTACATATTGTATAAGTATATTATGTGCATGTGTATAATATATTGTTATTACTCGCACGGTTTTTGACGGTGGCAAAGCTGACGGGAATTGACGTCGTTCGAAGACCACGCGCTCGTTCGACACTGACAGCGCGTCACGTGCACGTAATCCAAAGTTGTTATAATATAAACGTGTGCGTTTAGGAATTATAAGTATCGTATTGTGCTAAAATAATTGTTCCGCGGACAAATTTCATTCGATATATGTACATGGTGATTATTTTAAGCGTGTTCATCCCCTTTTTGGCTGTAAAAATGTAAAAATTTGAATTTTTTTTCATACTCTTCGAGTTACTTAAAAAACTGTGTTTTTCAAAAATCGTTTTTTTCATACTACCACAAGGATGTCCTGTTAAGATGAACACTTTTTTTTTTTTCAAACGAAAAACCCCTATTTTAACCGCGGAACTTTATTCGGGTTATTTTTTTGTGAATTTCGGTGTATTGAAATCGAAATTCGATCGAGTAGTTTTTAAATTATTCGAATTTAAATATTAAGCGAAAAATAGTCTTCTGAATGCATATTTAGTCACCATACGTAGTGCGTAATGTATGCTCCTCAAAGCACTATGTGTCCTTAATACTTGAATTTGAATATTTCAAAAACTACTCGTTCGAATTTTGATTTCAATACATTGAAATTCACAGAAAAATTAACCGAATACAATTCCGTAGTTAAAATACGGGATTGCCGTTTGAAAAAAAAAAGTTTGTGCCTCCACAGGACGTACTTGAGATGACATATTAAACAAATTGTTTGTACTTTATGAAAAATGTCCAAAAAATAAAAAAATAAAGTTTTTAAGTAAATATAAAAATAAATATGTCCACAATTTCTTATAATAATAATAATGAAAAAATAAAAAAAAAAATTGGCACCACGGATATTCTTCGGTCTTCGGGTCAGATACTCTTGGTGGGTGCGTAGAATTTCAAAGAAACGATAAATGTCTTCAATAAGACGATTCTGAACGAAGGAAGTTAATAATAAAATAATAATAATAATAGTCGTTATTTTCAATACACAGTACATTGCAGTACATTTTCAAGTGATGTATTCTAAAAATATACCAAATATTAACCGAATCAAATAAATTAACTTAAAAATGTTTAAAGTGAAAAAACGAATGTGTTCTTGTTCATTCTTTTTAGTTTTCCAAATCAAACTTAACTGGACATTTTACAATTTGAAATTTTACTCGCAATTCATTATACAGACATAGTGTTGACAAGAGTCATTTAATATGTTCTATTTTAAATAAATGTAACGGAAACGGGGTTTCTATTCAGACAATGCTAATGAAATAAATCGAACACGTCGTTGTTAATCATATTTAAACGTAGGCACGTTCGTAGTTAATAATGTTATTATTAAGAATAATCATTTGTTTATAACGTCAACAAAACAATTTTCGTGAAAACTAAATCATAACACGGAGTTCGATTTTATGATGTTGGCCAAATAGTAGGTAATCAATGATTACTCGCAGGTAAGTTCTAAAAAAAAAAAAACGATGTTTAAAAAAAATAATTGAAGATAAATTATAGTAATAGTTAAACCGAAGTACCTACAGTAAACAATTATTATAAATATTACTAAGAAATCAGTGATAATTGATGGTAGGTACATAACAAATAATAGCTATCAATCTCGGATAAACGACCCTCGTCGAAACGAGTTTAGAACACGGGGGAACTCTACTATTTGCTGATGGCGCAAATTTACCGTGACATAACCCAACGAATCGCCGCGAGTGTAGTCTGTAAACGTATATGTTTAAGAATACAAATAATTATATTTGTTTAAAATCATTAATAATATAAATTATTATATTTGTTGAAAATACATAACGAATTCAATAAAATAGTTGAATTAAAATCCAAAAAAAAATCAAGGTTTTTACGCTTTAATATATATATAATCCCAACGAGTAAGTCTACATAATATATGTAACAAATAATACTAATTTTAAAATATTATTAAGTTATTAAAAAGTAATAATTGTAATTAAATAACTGGATAGGCGAGAATTATTGCCTTCGTAGAAATATATTTCCTAGTATTAATTGTACGTTTATTTATTTTTTTGAGTCAACAAGTGTTTATTTAAATAGCGTGTAAATCGTACCGAGATTATTAGCTGATTATGTAAAGCCTACTTTATCGTAGAACTGTAATTTTTTAACTCATAATAGCGCGACAACGAATTTGGAACTGATTTTTGGACCAATGTGAATGTTATCGTCGCACAATAAAATGCAAAATTGAATATCATATTATTTTGTTATAAAAACAATAACATTAAACCGCCGCCGCAAAAACGGTAAAAACTTAGAATATTATTAATAAGGGTTAGGGACTTATAGCTCTAAAAAAACTTAAAATATGCATGCATTTATGCTCTAAAAATATAACAAATATGCTAAAATAATCTCTTATCAAACATTAATTTTACTGTTAAATTTACAAATATTTAAAAATTGTATTGTATACTATATTTTAATATGTATTTCTATACAATGAGTATTAATTCTTCTTCTATTATTTATGAAATTTTTTCTTTTTTTTTTTCAATCTTTATTCTTTTTAAGCTTGCGTTTAAACAAATAAAAATATCAAATGATATTTAATCTCTTCAGGAATTCAGAGAAAAATTTTCCGACACCGAGAAAACTCAAATTAAATATTGATAAATATATGAAATATGCACTAAAAATTTAAATATAACCGAAATACGTACTCATATGGAAAAAAAAAAAGAACTAAATATGCAAATCGAAGAGAACCGCATACAACTCCTGGCCGTTATGAAACGCATTTCTACGTTGCTCAGCTACGTTTTGAATGATTTTCGAAAAACATGCCAACTCCTATTATAAGTCCTTAGCCCTAATCATAATATTATTTATTATCTTACCTTCCCTCTCGGACCTGGCGAGCAGCTCCATGACGGTTTTGGGTATTCACCACCACCACCACTACTACTACTACTACTACTCGCCGCGCAGAGCATAATATAATAATATACTCATCTCACAACTACAACACGACTACTGTTCAGTAGTAGTTGCGTACGGTGCGCGTATAATATTTGCGAGTTCGTTGCGTAGCAGTGTGGGCGACTCTTGATTGAACGCGCGACGACTACGTTAAAATTATGATCGAGAATAATATTAATATTGTACACCGGTATGTGTATGTATGCACATATATGATTGAAATCGTCAGTGTCTCCGGAAAAGAAATAACAAATAAAAGACAATGAACGGACTCGCGTAATGTCAGCCGGAGGGACTGCGACCATCTTTTGTTTTAACCATAACGATAATAATATGTGGATACGTACATACATTAAATGCGGCAAGACCGTGACCAGGAAACCTTCGGAAGTATTAAAAATATAATAATAATAATAATAATAATAATAATATGTATTATATGGATTTCGCGTGGAACAAAAATCTCGATAAATATCTATTATTATATGATTTACAATGATATTACATAACCCTAAGGTGTTTTAATGGGAGTTTGGCAAAAAAAAAAAAAAAATACATTAATTCGACCGACCGACCACACGAATATTATTATACGCGAGTTAGAATGAATTTATTTAACGATTCTTTAAAACGCTCGAACCGATTGTAAAAATGTATTTTTTTCGCTATTTTTTTTTTTTCAAGTGCTGGGTAAAAAAACACACACTCGCGTCATTGTGAAAAGAAAACGATTTTTCACGCACTCG
>JAIPRM010014353.1:0-10812 GCA_025469315.1 Stegophylla sp. TES_Ste_2020
CGCCAAAATCTTTTTTATAAGATTTTCTATCTATGCTTAAATTTTCATAAAATTCTGATCAAAAAATGATGGTTTTCGAGTCGTTTTTGTCAAATTTTGGGTAGTTTTTTCCAAAAAAAAAAATTGAAGAATTGAGAAATCCAAAAAATGACCTATCCAAAGTACAATCTAGAGGCAAATCCGGTTTCAAAAAGTAATTGATCGAAACTTTTGGACAAGTATTTCTATACGAAAAGTTGTACACAGAAAAAAATAAAAATAAAAATAAATAAATAAACATCATTGTAAAAACACTAGATTCTTCACTTCGCTCAGAATCTAAAAAATAAAATGCGATGTGTATACTCACGGGAGAATGAGATATTTACTCTAATGATTTGGTGATAAATCATCAACATTTTTAGTTTCTTATACACATTTAAAATTTTAGTAATTTGATATATATATATATATTTTTTAAGTTTACTTATTACTCATTCAGTTAAATTTAATCAATATGACTAATTATATTACAATAAATTGTAATCATATAAAGCTGGATTTCTCTACAAAGGTTTTTTGGAAACATGGAACTTGCTTCAATTGTGAATAGTATTCGAAAAATTAGAAAGTCAGTAATGGAGATAATATTCAAAATTACCAAATAATGCTCATTTATTGGAAAACAATAATAGTTTAATGTAAAATGTAATATTACAATATTTATTTATATTTAAATATTTTTTTTTTTATATAAATATTTATAATTCTCAAAATACTTGAGAAAATGGCTTAGATTTAAAAAAGCAGGACAAAATGAGTCCTGTAGGAAGTTTCTCAGGACAACAAAACCGAGAAATAAGTAAAGGACAATCCTGTATAAAATCGGACCTATATTATACTAAATTAAACTGTTGTAATTAATTATTGTCACATTACTAATATTTTGTACCGAGCTTACTACTTTGATCGATTTAAAATTAAATTACTGTTTGAAGTTTCCAGAACTCGTTGGGAATGTATACGGCGAAGAAAACGATACAATAAGAAACAACAAAGGACAAGATGTAAATATAAAAGTTGGAGAGACAGTAGAAGAGACGTTGCAGTGTTTGTTCCAAGCTTTAGACGATGATTTGGAGTCGGCTAGAAGTTTAGCTGAAGCTGCTCACAAAGAATTCACATTTAGTGATCTCAATGTTGATTCTTATCCACCTGACGAAGAAATCATTGATTTGGAGAAAATCGCGATTTGGATTGATCCTATCGGTAACTGTTGTAAACTATTTATATTTATATACATTGTGACACATCTAAATTAATTTTGGTAATTAACAAGATTATCAAAATTAATTTGGTAATTAACATAAACTAAATAAAAAGGCATTATGTAATTGGCGTCACATTAAACTAAATAAAATTAATTATCAACAGTTTCTGCGCTTGTTTTGGCATTTGTCGCTACGCTTCTCGGTACCGTTGCTTCGCTCCATCCAATCTAAATAAATCTCTCGATTTGCTGTGCAACGTTGGGACATTTCGGTTTGATAATCGGTAATCATTAACAGTTTCTGCGCGTGTTTTGCAGTTGTTGCTATATGCACATCGGTGCAGTAAGTACATTAAATATTTCATTTCGTTTTTTGTCGTGACGTAAATTACCAAAATTAATTTTTAAATGTGGCGCAAAATTAATGTTATATTTTTATATTTTGGCGCAAAATGCCATCTCCCCTTCGCTCTTAACCTCTTCAGACAAAATAATGGGATGAGGGGAGGGGGTGATATGTGTGTGATATTTTAAATTTAAAAGCAACGATAAATGAGACATACTTTTATAAAATTATAAAAACGGTTCTAAGTGAAGTTTGGAAATAATTTAGGTTATAGACCGTTTGGGCGAATCGACCTAAATAAAATTGTGGTGTGTTTAGGCCAGGGATGGTAATTAGAATTCGATTAATATGCCAGAATAAGATATAATTGAATGACGTTTTTAATCCGTACCAGGTACCTACTATTTTTCTAAACGCATTGTATGTTATTTATCCTGTGTAACTCTCGTTAACCTATAGGAAATCAGCAAAATTTTTAAGTTTCTAATACCATTATTTTTGGTATATAAATAAATGCGCTTTGCTAAAATGTATGTGTGAATAATATGTCCACTGAAGTCTTTCTGCTCCTATCAAAAGTCTCTCCCGCGTCAACTATGGCACGCGTGTCACTTATTTGCCATTTGTGGTTTGGGCGAATTAGTTATATTGGGAAAGTTAGATAACACTAGGAGAGCTGTAGTTGCTCTGCAAACGGCCGTGAAAGCAGGTTAGATATTTCGCATTGCTTTATAAAGCCACGACTATTTTGTACCAATATTGTAGTATAATTTAGTAAAAGATTTAAAAAGAATTTTTGTAGAGTATTAGTGTCTAGTAAAGATGTATATTTATTACAAAATAAAGGTTTAAGCACACATACACATACTGTTAATACCAATTTACGGCAGAAAAGGCAATCTAAGACAGAACTTTATTGATCATGTATGGTCAATAAAATTCGTGCTCCGTGGTGGAAAGATTAGCCGTTTAGTTAGGTATTGACAAGAAAGCCGGACATACTTCGCACCACGGATATTCTTCATTCCTCAGGCCAGATACTCTTGGAAGTGTGTAGAATTTTAAAGAAACGATAAATAATTTCTTCAATAAGACGATTATGAACGAAAGAAGTTAATAATGTAAAGAACAATAATAATTTTCAACATGTTTTATTTTATTTTTCTTTACTTTACTTTACTTTTTTTTATTTAATAAGTAAAAAAAGAGATATATAATTTGATGAGAAAATAGTGTGTTAGAAAAATATTCAAAATTTTTTTTTCACATTTTCAAATTTTTCTTGCGTCAAAATGTTTCTCATATTATTGTCTATCTATGTTTAAATTTTCATAAAGTTAGGATCAAAAAATTATAGTTTTGTGTCTTTTTTGTCAAGTTTTAGTAGTTTTTTAAAGAAAAAAAAAAAATTGATGAATTGAGAAATTCAAAAATGACCACCCTTAATTACCAACTAGAGGCAAATCCGGTTTTATAAAGTTACTTAGACGTTTGAATAAGTGTATCCATAAGAAAAAGTGTATACAGAAATAGAAAGAAGAAAAAAATAAACATCATTGTAAAAATTCTAACTGCTTCACTTCGTTCAGAATCTGAAAAATTAAATAATCTCTTGTGTTTTTTCTCTCTAGAAAAGTTAAATAATTGACGTGATAATAAAGAAATTGAAACAAATAAAAATTTAACATAAATTAATAACTTTTTTCAGTTCACCATTTTCACCTAGAGTCTTAATCATTAACATTGTTACTTATCACTTATCAGTTACAATAATATAAAGATAAATTGCGAATTTTTTATAATATTCATCATCAACTCTCAACTTACGTTTTTTCTCTGTGTTATATTTTTATACATGCTTTACAATACACGTCTGTATAATGCAATATTATACAATATTATACATCCCTGGTTACAACCAAATATCGAATAATAAATATTTCTTTTTTTGTTTTGGTTTACGGTGGAAAAGATATATTTTTATAACTGAAAAAATTAATATATATATATTTTTTTTTACCGATAAAATAACTAATGAGACATTTGAAAACAGTTAAGAGTCAAGTCAAAACGTAGAAACGTAAACGTTTTTTTCTCAGTTAATAGTGGAATAAAAAACTGGCTGAGTAAAAATGCATCGCTACATATTACTAAGTAACTCATTTTTTCATGTCACCTTTAGGATTTCTTGAGAGAAACGATCTCTTTTTTCTTCAAAAAGCAACCTTTTAACTTTATTAAAATATAAAATTTGGAATTTTATTTGGGTTATTTTTCTGTGAATTTTGATGTATTGAAATCAAAATTTGATAGAGTAGTTTTTAAATTATTTAAATTTAAGTATCAAGGAAAGTAATCTCTTGGACACATATTTATTTATCTACGTATTACGTTATTGTTATGAATGTATGGTTTTACCAGCCAACTACTCGTTCGAATTTTGATTTCAATACATCGAAAGTCACAAAAAAATTGCCTCAATTAAATTTTGTAGTTAAAATAGTGGGATGCCGTTGGAAAGAAAGAAAGTTTGTATCTCCGTAGAACATCCTAAGGTGTCATGAAAAAAAATCAGTTATGGAAATCATAGTTGTCGTAGTAATTTGAAAATTCGGAAAAAAATTCAAATTTTTCTATTTTTATGGCCAAAAAAGGGGGTGGGCACGCCCAAAAAATCACCCTGTATATTGTCAGTAGAAAAAATAGTCACATAATGTACAGAACTGATATTTAATGATTCATTATAGACTCTTAACTTTAAAATATATTGATATGGTAATTTTTTAAAATACAGTCAACAATTATTAAAACAAAATCATATACTAAATTAATAATTAATAATGAACCATATTTTTAAAAGGAAATTGGTATTGGTAATACTTTGTTCCATGGTTGTTTGCTATGATCTAAAACAGGGACGGCCAAACCTTTTTTGGTAAAGATTTACTAAGATAAGACATAATTTTCTTTTGGAGATCGATTTCAATAATTTTTTTTTAATAATTATTGAGTATACTAAGTATAAAAATACGTACCGACGTAACAATCAGTTTTGTACAAAATCTATCTTTAAACAGTTACAAAAAAAGTTTTATTGTGAAAAAGTTGTATTGTATATTATTATTAAGAATTTAAAATTTATTTAGAAAAACACTAATGTCTTTACCTACTTCTTAAGTTCTGTATTTATCACAAAAGTGGTCAATTTTTTTATTTGTAGTATATTATTATGGATAAGGCGTGAAAATTTCAAGTTTCTAGTAATATTAGTTTTGAAGTCATGATTAAAATTCTGAAATCGATTTATTAAGAATGTAGTTTATTGCAGCGTATTTTATCGATTTTAATGAAAACTTCAGGTAATTTTTGCTTGTTTTTGGAAAAACCATTCGGATTTTCGAAAAGTCACCTCTTTAAAGTACTATCTAGTGCCAGTTTTTGATCCGTTAAGTTGCTGGAAGAAACTTTTGGAGAACTTTTATGACAAAAAAAGTGATAGAAATAACATTATAACAAACTATAGAAAAAAATGTAATTTTAAAACCACTAGCTGTTTTGCTCCACTCAGAATCTAAAAAAATACTGAGTAATTATAAAACTAATAAATTTGTATTTCATTTTGATGATTATTTAAAAAATACGTGGTAGATATCAAGGTCTATAGATAATTACATAGATAGACCTTGGGTAGATATAGTCGTCACGGTAGATATCAAACTGAATACATTGAATGAATAATTATATAATCAGTTATTTCAATATTCGCTGTATAGTGTTAATTTTTGTGAAAAAATATATGAATTTCATATTTTACTGTGCAGTAATGTTTTCGAATTAGACTAATCGGATATAATTTTGCAATTTTATTAAGTATATAACATTCATATTATATTATATTGTATTATAATATATTATGCTGTGCTTATATTATTATTGATTTTTCTTTAGATTCAACAAACGAATATATAAGTGGAAATGTTGAAGATATAAACGAGTACGGGTTTCACTCGAGCGGACTCCATTGTGTTACCATCAATATTGGATTATTCGACAAGTACAGTGGCAAACCAATTGGCGGTGTCATCAATCAACCGTTCTTCAAATATGATGCTATTGAAAGGTATTATTAGTGAGTGTTATTGATTGATTTCGGCTGACGTTTTTTGAATAACAGTAGTAAAGTACAGTAAAAACCGTTACTAATGGTAAACATTAAAATATATTATTTTTAAAACTATATACCAAATAATATAAAGGTATTACACGATTGTTAACAAAGCATTTAATATTGAAAAAGTGTATACTTTGTATCTCGGGGTGTTCTTCGCAACTCAGATGGGAAACTCTTGGCGGATGTGTTGAATTTTAAAGAAACCCTTTAAACAACCCCAATTTTATACATTGCAGATTCGGATAAATTGTTATTTATTTTGTAAATAAACAAAGATTTTTCTTAATAAAATATTTGGTATAGTTGTATAATATTATACGTTGAAATTCAAACTTGCACATAATCTATTTTCAACAAAATTAAAACCATTTTTATCTTGTACTAGTAAGTCATACCTTCCTCCTTATCAAAAAATCGTCGATATTGTTAAATTACTGTTTTAGACAGATTAAAACAAAAATAAAAAAGTATTTGTTTTTGTAATTTACCCTTATTTTTTCTCATTCATATTTGGGGGGTATTTGCTTTTAATTACTCGTAATCATAATTTTCACTCATTTTGAATATAAATTGACAATATAAGAGTAAAATTTCTAGTAGTTATCTACAAAACGTGCACTTTTTATACAGGAATTAAAAAAAAAAAAAAAAAATTATAATTTATTATAATAAAAGTCTTTAGTCCTATTATTTTTTTAGTTACGACCAAATCGCTAAAACTGATTTCGTAACGTGGCATATTTTCTTTTTTTTTCCTGCTTTTCAATAGTTTTTTCGTTTTTGAAAAATTTATGAAGACTTTTAAAAAATGACCTAATAAAGTACCACCGCAAGCTATTTTCGAATCTAAAGAGTTATTGGATGAATGGACCAGGTTTTCGATTTGAAAAAGTGTTAACAAAATAAAAAAAAAGTATGTACTTCGCACGTCTGGGTGTTCTCCGCTCCTCGGGTAGGATATTCTTGATGGGTGTATTGAATTTTAAAGAAACGATAAATCATTTCTTCAATAAAACGATTGTCAACGGATTTTCAGACAATGTACAAAATTGTAATAGTCGGTTAGATATGTTTAACAAATAACTACTACTGTTATTTAATAGTGCTGGGTGAGTAGTGTATTTAATATAATTGTTTTTAAGTTGAGTCGAATTGTAACGTTAAGTCCTTGAATATTGTGTGTTTGTGTGTTTGTCAGGTAATTAATTTATTCATAGAGTCAACATTTATGTAAATTTTACCGCATAAAGAAACACACACGTGAGAAATATTTTGGCGAAAGAAAATTTCTAATGGAATAAGAACCAATAATTTATAGGTTTTGATTAAAAAAAAAAATTAATATTTTACGTAAAAATGACTAGTTTTATGCTAATTTTAATTACATTATTAAAGTGTGTTTATTATTTTTTTTATGATTTCAAATACTACAAATAACTGGAAATTTAATCCACTTGCTGAATGGGTATAATTTTTTCTAACGATTTTTTTATAAAAGGTCAATTATAATTTTTTTATTCTAACCAATTAAAAATAACTCATATTGGATGTCGATAACTTAAAAAAATATTAGTATGAATAAATATTTATAATCTAATGGTATATTTTATTATGGAAGCATCGCTCAAAACAAATTGCCCGTGACTCCAAAATATGTAGTACCGTTACTGAAAATACTAAACTAACTAAATGGATAGTCTTTTTTTTTTTTATCTACAGAGGGGCGCTAATATGAGACTATTGGCTACTTTTTGATCACATTGTAAAAAACTGGAATCATTGTGAAACCAATATATTTTTCACTTTATTTAAATCGTGAAATAATAACACATGGAGTTAGAAGAACCTACTACTACAAAGAAGATAGGCTTTCTTCTTGAATCCCCTTTAAAGCCAAATGTATTTCATTATGTTAAACGAAATAACAATGTTTTAAAAATAAAACATTTTGGTTTAATAGCATTAAAAACATAATTATTAAAAAGTAATTTAATTTAATTTAATTCACCTGTTCATATCGTTATTATGAACGTGTAATTATAAAAAAAAAAAAAAAAATGGTTGGTCTTTAAAAGGAATTTAATTAGTTTGTGCTCTTATAGGTGGAGTGGAAGATGTTATTGGGCATACTGCGATGGAGTAAAAAACTTGCATTCCTTACCGAAATTCATAAGTTGCAGTCAGGTAAAAAATAGACAAACATTAATGCCATCCAATTATATGCGTGCCTAATTAAAAGAAAGGGGCATTACCCGTTTGCGTACATTTATCTTTTTTGTTACTCGTTTGCTCTCACAAAGCATTACAACTCGATTACATACGCGGGTTTTTGACACCTGCGTTGAAACGGCTCAAACGTAGAACTCGTTAGCGTACAAAAATTGTAACAGGTGTTTACTAACGCTTTTACATATTTTGGCGATAATTTACTCAATATATACGATAACATTAATGTTTGAATACATTATAAGATGATTTTCGAACATTTTTCTTTTCGATTTTACATGCATATTATACGACTATCTGTGTCAAAAAATGTAATTTATAGTTTTTGTTAATGCACACTTAAAATGTACAAATAAATTTACCATTCATATCATAATATGATAATAATAATAATTCTATATCAATATTTAATTTGCTTAGCTAAGAATCTAAAAAAATTTATATCACACATAATTAAATCAAAAAGAAATTAATATATTAAAATTTATAAAAATTTCTTTATCTTACACGTTCTTTTTTATCGTATAAAATAAAGAGCTTTGAAATTGATTTATGATTTGAAGAAATATTGAGCATTTCCAGTTATTTTGAACCTATTATACATATAAATTAAAATGCACACGAATCACTCGATATACTCAAGACAAAATAGAAACCTAATTTAGACATGATTGTCGAGTTTATAAATAAGTAGATAAAATAGTTAAATAACAATATAAATGCAAATTTGATTATTTTCAGATTCTGAGTGAAGCAAAGAATGTATTGGTTTTACAAATCTCTGTTATTTTTTCCATATGTATGTAATCACGATTTTTGGTACAAAAATACTGGTTTAAAAATTTCGATCACTATCTCTATTGATCGGAAATTTAATTTAGTTGGTACTTTTAAGAGGTCAATTTTCAAAATTCTAAATATGTATTTTTTCCAAGCGCATGGAAAAACTATTGGAAAATATGCCACAAACTTGATTTTTGTGACTTTTCATAAATTCGATTTTAGTTTTTAACCATAACTTCAAAAATAATGAAGCTAGAAAGTTAAAATTTCTAAAAATAGTCACACGCATAACTAATACAGTTTTTAAAAAAATTTGACCAATTTTAAAATAAGTACAGAATTTCGGAAAAAATGGAAATTTCTCGTTTTCTGTAAATGTTTGTTTCATAAAATTTTAATATCTGAACATCAAAACTTGAAAATTTAATATCAATATACTCATATGTATTATCAATGGCACTGAAAAAAATCTCGAAAATTATAAATCAGGTATTTTTTAATAACTGATTGAAGTTAATATTTTGAAAGAATTCATTAGTTTTATTTAAAATTACACATTTCAACGCATATAAAAAATAATTTGTCCAATCGATCTTTACTAACTGGTACATAGACAGAGAATTTACATGGTAAATATTTTGGGGAGAAAAATTTTTCCTGATTTTTTCACCTGATTTATAATGTCATCAATGTATATAGACTATAATTCTTCAATACTCAATAATGCCATTGAAAATTGATTTATGAACATATTAATAAACTATCTACTCGTCATATTGTTTTTATGCTTAAAAAGTAGCGATTTTCTTAATTTACTGTGAGAAAAATAATAATAGCTAATTTATTAAATAAAAACTTATAAAAGCTGAGTAATTTCCAATATTTTAAACTTTCTATTCTTAGCTCAAAATTGATCAAATATTTTTTAAATTTTTATAAAGTTAGCTCATGACTTTTTATATTATTTAGTAAAATTTTACGTTTCTATAATTATTAGTTTTGGAGTTATAACTACATAATTAAAATTAATTTCTTGATCGTGTTTGTTCGTACTTTTTCCTATTTTTTTCAATCTGCGATCATATTAAATTTTCAGGTCTAAGTTCTAAATATTAAGAATTCAAAATTTTATGAAATAAAACTTTCAAAAAACGAGGTATTTCGAATATTTTAAGTCTCAAACTCAATTATTTTTTAAGTTTTGTAAAAAAACAAAATAATTGATTTCTATAAAAACTCAGGTTACGGCATATTTTACTGTTTTTGTAAATTTTTCGGCAGTTTTTCTTTATGCTTTGAGAATTTCGAAAAATTACCTCTTTAAAGTTCTATTTGGGTGTCATTTCCGATCTAAAAAGTTACCGTATGAAACTTTTTGACAAGTTTTTCTATATGATAAAGTATTTCCAGAAGGAGAAAAAACAACTGTCATTGTAAATTCATAAGCTTCATCGCTCCGTTCAGAATATAAAAAGGTATAAAATAATTGGGAGAATGTTCTTTTCGTTTCTTATCACTATTGGTTACCTTGCAGATTACATATAAATAACTATTTCACTTATAACATAGTCCTTTCAAAGTAAGTTCGCGAGGTTCCAAGCAAATCCCTATGGATTATATATGTATAATTTATCATTTTATGTAATAAATTTTTAAATAAATTTTAATTATTTTTTTTTTATCTAACGTATAACATTTTAGACATTGAACATTCGCCACTAGGGAATTTATGCGTATGTTATGTAATATTATTAATAATATATTGTTACTTACCCGATTTTTTTTTCTTTACTAAATGGAGGATACATGTACTTATTTTAGTTGTATGAAAAAACTATAAACTGAACGAAGTGAAAAAGCTAGTGTTTTTACAATGATGTTTATTTATTTTTCTGTGTACAACTTTTTGTATGGAAATATTTGTCCAAAAGTTTCGATCAATAACTTTATGAAATCGGATTTGCCTCTAGATTGTACTTTAGAGAGGTCATTTTTTGAATTTCTCAATTCTTCATTTTTTTTTTTCGGAAAAAAATA
>JAIPRM010014354.1:0-10811 GCA_025469315.1 Stegophylla sp. TES_Ste_2020
ACCTAGTTTAAAAATTATAACCTATTAATTATTAAGTATTTAATATTTAATATTCGGGATTGGGCAACAATGCTATGCATTTCATAATTTAATTATTTTTATATTTAAAATTGTATTTTGTTATTAGATTTCTGAAGTTTTTTTTATATATATATATATATATACATATCTATATTAACTATACCGATATTCTGAGTTAGGTAAAAACTGTATCAGTAACACAATTTATACTACTGAGCACTATTCGGAAAAAAAATTTTAAGTCGGCATATTGATGAATCTTTGCCCTAGTCTTGCAAAAACTGAAATGACGCCACTGGCCCCCTGAGGGATAAAGTGTATTTTATATATGTTTATTATCATGTTTGGTAGCGGTGACAGTGAATCCATAATATTCGTATGGACATGTGGTACGGGGGTGGGAAATGTATATACATGTTATAATTATAATATACATACATAAATATACATATATCTATATACTTCAAACGAGGTGACGACGCGTTAACTGATAGCAGCAGCAGCTATATACTGATAACGTCTGATAACAGAGTATACGATAGAGCACGCCGCCGGTCACCGATTCCGCGGGTAGGGAAGACTATATAGGGCGGGGCGGTGAAGAGGAGGATTATACACTGAGAAGTCAACGTTGTGGTAGGGTGATGAAGGGGAGGATTAGCTAAGGCGAGGTGATGAAGGGGAGGATTATCTATGGCGGGGTGGTGAAGACGAGGATTATACACTGAGAAGTCGACGTTGTGGTAGGGTGGTGAAGGGGAGGATTAGCTAAGGCGAGGTGGTGAAGGGGAGGATTATCTAAGATGGGGTGGTGAAGAGGAGGATTATACACTGAGAAGTCGACGTTGTAGTAGGGCGGTGAAGGGGAGGATTAGCTCATGCGAGGTGGTGAAGGGGAGGATTATCTAAGGCTGGGTGGTGAAGGGGAGAATTATCAAAGGCGGGGTGGTGAAGGGGAGGATTATACACCGAGGATTATCTAGGGCGGGGTGGTGATTCATCACAGCGAGTACGGTGATGGACCGGAGGAGACCAGACGGTGACCGACCATACCTGATAAGGTTAATATAGCCATATGATAAGAGAGGATTTGATAAGGATTTTATCTGATAAGGACTTTAGGGCTGATAAGGGAGATGTTGAGCTGATAAGGGAGGATTTTAATGTAAGATAAAAGAGGATTTGATAAGGATTTTATCTGATAAGGAATTTAGGGCTGATAAGGGAGGATTGGCCCTAGGGAGAATTTTCTAGTGCAGGGGTTTGAGGGTAATCTAGGAAGATTTTCTAGGGTGGGGGGTGGCGATAGGGGATGATTTTAGGGGAATTTTAGGGCTGATAAGGGATGATTTGGACTGACAAGGAAGGATTGGCCCTAGGGAGGATTGGCCCTAGGGATGATTTGGGAGGGCGGGGGGGTTGAGGATTGGTGAGGATTTGCGGGGGGTTATAAAAGAACATTTTCCTACTACTGCTGTTGGTGAATTTGAAGGAGTATTTTTTAAGGACATCTTGATGTTATTTTCTTAAACTTGAATCAAAGACTAAAAACATTTGTTATTATTTTCTGCAACTCAATTTGATTACATAAGAGATTTGTTTTAATTTTTGACTTTATGAGATTTGTATATGAGACTTGTAAATTTGTATTGCTGTTGAAGATTTGGATGGCGTTTGTTCTTTTGGAGACACAATATAATAAGGTGCTACTTAATTTTTGAAAGAGGAGACTAATTTGAATTTATTCTGTTTGAGCTTTCCTAGGAGATTTGCTTTGGAGACTTTGCTAATTTTTATAACTGTTGAAGATATTGAAGTGGTATTTTTTTAAGACTACTTGATATTTTATTCTACTACTTGAATAAAAGACATAAGACATTTGTTATTATTTTCTGCATCTTGATTTTATGATATAAGAGATTTGTATTAAATTTTTCCTGCATGAGATTTCATTTAATATTAGCTTTAGACACTTGCTAATTTTAATGACTCTTGGTGATTTTTAAGGAGTATTTTTTTAAGACAACTTGATATTATTTTCTAAAACTTCAATCAAAGACTAAAGACATTTGATACTATATCTGCAACTTGATTAGCTGATATGGAATATTTGAAAAAATTTTTGATTGTATGAGATTTGTAAAAGAGACTTGTAAATTTGTATTACTGTTGAAAATTTTGATGGCGATTGTTCTTTTGGAGACACTTTATATAAAGGTGCAACGTAAAGTTTTGAAAAAGGAGATTAATTTGAATTTATTCTTTTTGAGCTTTCCTAGGAGATTTGTTAGTTAGCCATGGTGAATTTGTAGGAGTATTTTTTTAAGACATCTTGATGTTATTTTCTATAACTTGAATCAAAGAATAAAGACATTTGATACTATATCTGCAGTTCGATTTGTTTACATAAGATATTTGTTTTAATTTTTGACTATATGGTATTTGTAAATGAGACTTGTACATTTGTATTGCTGTAGAATATTTTGAAGTCATTCGTTCTTTTGAGACACAATTTAATTAGGTGCTACATAAAGTTATGAAAGAAGAGACTTATTTGAATTTTTTCTGTTTCAGCTTTCCTAGGAGATTTGCTTTTAAGACTTTGCTAATTTTAATGGCTCTTGGTGATAATTAAGGAGTATTTTTTTAAGACATTTTGATATTATTTTCTAAAACTTGAATCAAAGAACAAAGACATTTGGTACTACATCTGCAACTCGATTTGTTTACATAACAAATTTGTATTAATTTTTGACTGTATGAGATTTGTATAGAATTGTAAATTTGTATTCCTGTTGAGGATTTTGGTGGCGTTTGTTCTTTTGAGACACAATTTATTTAGGTGCTACTTAAAGTTATGAAAGAGGAGACTTTTTTGAATTTTTCCTGTTGGAGCTTTCCTAGGAGATTTCATTTGGAGACATTGGAAATTTTAATGGCTCTCGGTGACTTTTAAGGAGTATTTTTTTTTAAGAAAACATAATATTATTTTCTCAAACTTGAATTAAAGACAAAAGACATTTGTTATTATTTCTGCAACTTTATTTGATGACAAAGGAGATTTTTATTAATTATTTCCTGCATGAGATTTCATTGGAGATTTGCTTTAGACACTTGCTAAATTTAATGACTCTTGGTAATTTATAACGAGTATTTTTTTAAGACAACTTGATATTATTTTCTAAAACTTCAATCAAAGACTAAAGACATTCGATACTATATTTGCAACTTGATTAGCTGATATGGAATATTTGAAAAAATTTTTGACTGTTTGAGATTTGTAAATGAGACTTGTACATTTCTATTGCTGTAGAATATTGTGATGTCATTCGTTCTTTTGAGACACAACTTAATTAGGTGCTACTTAAAGTTATGAAAGAAGGGACTTATTTGAATTTTTCCTGTTTCAGCTTTCATTGTTTCATTTTCTTAAACTTCAATCAAAGACTAAATACATTTGATACTATATCTGCAACTTGATTAGCTGATATGGAATATTTGAATTAACTTTTGACTATAAGAGATTAGTAAAGTAGACTTGTAAAGTTCTATTGCTGTTGAAGATTTGGATGGCGTTTGTTCTTTAGGAGACACAATTTATTAAGGTGCTACTTAATGTTTTGAAAGAGGAATACAAATTTACAATTGTCCTATACAAATCTCATACAGTCAAAAATTAATACAAATTTGTTATGTAAACAAATCGAGTTGCAGATATAGTATCAAATGTCTTTAGTCTTTGATTCAAGTTATAGAAAAAAACATCAAGATGTCTAAAAATAATACTCCTACAAATTCACCAACAGCCATATAATTAACAAATCTCCAAAGCAAATCTCCTAGGAAGGCCCAAAAAGAAAAAATTCAAATTAATCTCCTCTTTCAAAACTTTAAGTAGCACCTTATTATAAAGTGTCTCCAAAAGAACAATCGTCATCAAAATTTTTAACTGCAATACAAATGTACAAGTCTCCTTTCCAAATCTCATACAGTCAAAATTTTTTTCAAATATTCCATATCAGCAAATGAAGTTGCAGATATAGTATCGAATGTCTTTAGTCTTTGATTGAAGTTTTAGAAAATAACATCAAATTGTCTTAAAAAAATACTCCTTAAAAGTCACCAAGAGTTATTTAAATTAGCAAGTGTCTAAAGCAAATATTAAATGATATCTCATGCAGGAAAAATTTAATACAAATCTCTTATGTCATAAAATCAAGTTGCAGAAAATAAAAACAAATGTCTTATATCTTTTATTCAAGTAGTAGAATAAAATATCTAGAAGTCTTAAAAAAATACCACTTCAATATCTTCAACAGTTATAAAAATTAGCAAATTAATTTGAATTTTTTCTGTTTGAGCTTTCCTAGGAGATTTGCTTATGTGATTTGCTAATTATTAAACTGTTGTAGATATTGAAGTGGTATTTTTTTAAGACAACTTGATATTACATTCTAAAACTTCAATCAAAGAACAAAGACATTTGATACTACATCTGCAACTCGATTTGTTTACATAACAAATTTGTATTAATATTTGACTGTATAAGATTTGTATAGGAGAATTGTAAATTTGTATTCCTGTTGAGGATTTTGATGGCGTTTGTTCTTTTGAGACACAATTTAATTAGGTGCTTTTTAAAGTTATGAAAGAGGAGACTTATTTAAATTTTTCCTGTTTCAGATTTCCTAGGAGATTTGCTTTGGAGACTTTGATAATTTTAATGGCTCTTGGTGATAATTAAGGAGTATTTTTTTAAGACAACTTAATATTATTTTCTCAAACTTCATTTTAAGACTAAAGACATTTGCTATTATTTCTGCATCTTGATTTGATGACAAAGGAGATTTTTATTAATAATTTCCTGCATGAGAATTCATTGGAGATTTGCTATAGACACTTGCTAATTTTAATGGTTCTAGGTGATTTTTAAGGAGTATTTTTTTAAGAAAACTTAATATTATTTTCTCAAACATGAATTAAAGACTAGAGACCTTTGTTATTATTTTCTGCAACTTGATTTGATGGCATAGGGGATTTGTATTAAATTTTTCCTGCATGAGATTTCATTTAATATTAGCTTTAGATACTTGCTAATTTTAATGACTCTTGGTGATTTTTATGGAGTATTTTTTAAGCAAACTTGATCTTATTTTGTAAAACTTCATTCAAAGACTGAAGACATTTGATACTATATCTGCAACTTGATTAGATGATATAGGATATTTGAATTAATTTTTGAATGTATGAGATTTGTAAAGGAGACTTGTAAATAAGTATTGCTGTTGAAATTTTGATGGCGTTTGTTCTTTTGGAGACTCAATTTAATTAGGTGCGACTTAATGTGATGAAAGAGGAGACTTATTTGGATTTTTTTTGTTTGAGCTTTTCAAGGAGATTTGCTTTGAAGACTTTGCAAATTTTAAGGCTGTTGGAGATTTTGAAAGAGAATTTTTTTAAGACATCTTGATGTTATTTTTTAAAACTTGAATCAAAGACTAAAGACATTTGTTATTATTTTCTGCAACTTGATTAGATGACATTGTATTAATGATGATTCGTATTAATTTTTTCCTGCAAGAGATTTCATTGGAGAGTTGCTTTAGACACTTACTAATTTTAAAATTCTCATGGTGATAATTAGTGATATTTTTTTAAGACAACTTGATATTATTTTCTAAAACTTGAATCAAAGAACAAAGACATTCGATACTACATCTGCAACTCGATTAGTTTACATAAGAAATTTGTATTACATTTTGACTGTATGAGATTTGTATAGGAGAATTGTAAATTTGTATTCCTGTTGAGGATTTTGATGGCGTTTGTTCTTTTGGAGACTCAATTTAATTAGGTGCGACTTATAGTGATGAAAGAGGAGACTTATTTGATCTTTTCCTCTATAAGCTTTACTAGGAGGTTTGCTTTGGAGACTTTGCTAATTATATGACCGTTGGTGAATTTGAAGGAGTATTTTTTTTTAGAAAACTTGATCTTATTTTCTAAAACTTCAATCAAAGACTAAAGACATTTGATACTATAGAAGCAACTTGATTTGATGATATAGGATATTTGAATTAATTTTTGAATGTATGAGATTTGTTAAGGAGACTTGTAAATATGTATTGCTGTTGATATTTTGGCGTTTGTTTCTTTGGAGACAAAATTACTTACGTTCTACTTATAGTGATATAAGAGGTGACATAATTTGAATATTTTCCGTATGAGCTTTCCTAGGAGATTTGCTTTGGAGACTTTACTAATTATATGGCTGTTGGTGAGTTTGAAGGAGTATTTTTTTAAGACATCTTGATGTTATTTTCTAAAACTTGAATCAAAGACTAAAGACATTTGTTATTTTTTTCTGCAATTTGATTTTCTGACATCAGAGATTATTATTAATTTTTGACTTTATGATATTTGTATATGAATCATATAAATTTGTAATGCTGTTGAAGATTTTGTTGGCGTTTGTTCTTTGGAGACACAATTTAATTAGGTGCTACTTATAGTGATGAAAGATGAGATTTATTTGAATTTTTTCTGTTTGAGCTTTCCTAGGAGATTTGCTTAGGAGACTTTGCTAATTTATATGGCTGATGTTTATTTTTTAGGAGTATACTTTTAAGACAACTTAATATTATTTTCTCAAACTTGAATTAACGACTAAAGACATTTGTTATTATTTCTGTTGACATAGGGTTTCTTAATGATATAGGAGATTTTTATTATTTATTTCCTGCATTAGATTTCATTGGAGATTTGCTTTAGACCCTTGCTAATTTAAATGGCTCATGGTGATTTTTATGGATCAATTTTTCTAGACAACTTGATATTATTTTCTTAAACTTGAATCAAAGACTAAAAACATTTGTTATTATTTTCTACAACTCGATTTGCTGACATAAGAGATTTGTATTGATTTTTGACTTTATGAGGTATGTTTATGAGACTTGTAAATTTGTATTGCTGTTGAAGATTTGGATGGCGTTTGTTCTTTTGGAAACACTATTTAATAAGGTGCTACTTAAAGTTTTGAAAGAGGAGACTAATTTGAATTTATTCTGTTTGAGCTTTCCTAGGAGATTTGCTTTGGAGACTTGCTATTTTTTATAACTGTTGAAGATATTGTATTGATATTTTTTAAGACAACTTGACATTATTTTCTAAAATTTGAATCAATGACTAAAGACATTTGATATTAATTTCTGCATTTTTATTTGATTTTATAAGATATTTGTATTAACTTTTGACTGTATGGTGTTTGAAAATGAAATATGTAAAGGAGACGTGTATATTTGTATTGCTGTAGAAGATGTTGATGTCGTTTGTTCTTTTGGATTGGAGACACAATTTAATTTGGTGCGACTTATAGTGATGAAAGAGGAGACATAATTTGAATTTTTTCTGTATGAGCTTTCCTAGGAGTTTTGCTTTGGAGACTTTGCTAATTATATAGCTGTTGGTGAATTTGAAGGAGTATTTTCTTAAGACATCTTGATGTTATTTTCTAAAACTTGAATCAAAGACTTAAAACTTTTGTTTTTTTTTTCTGCAATTTGATTTGCTGACATCAGAGATTAGGTATTATTAATTTTTGACTTTATGATATTTGTATATGAATCATTTAGATTTGTAATTTTGTTGAAGATTTTGATGGCGTTTGTTCTTTTGGAGACACAATTTAATTAGGTGCTACTTATGGTGATGAAAGACGAGATTTATTTGAATTTTTTCTGTTTGAGCTTTCTTAGGAGATTTGCTTAGGAGATCTTGCTAATTTATATGGCTGATGTTTATTTTTTAGGAGTATATTTTTAAGACAACTTAATATTATTTTCTCAAACTTGAATTAACGACTAAAGACATTTGTTATTTCTGATGACATAGGGTTTCTTAATGATATAGGAGATTTTTATTATTTATTTCCATTATAGATTTCATTAGAGATTTGCTTTAGACCCTTGCTAATTTAAATGGCTCATGGTGATTTTTAAGGAACAATTTTTTTAGACAACTTGATATTATTTTCTTAAACTTGAATCAAAGACTAAAAACAATTGTTATTATTTTCTACAACTCCAAGACGCCCACTAATATTTCACTCGAGAAACAAAGAACACTCGTGGTGCAAAGTATACACATTTTAATTAATCAATGCCAACTCTTTGAAGTCGTTTCGATTTAAATTTGGTTTTTGATAAATATTGTACTTTGGAAAAATTTACTCATTATTGTTTAAAACCATAGGCGCAATTCAGAGGGCTCTAGGAGACTGAGATCCCAAAAGACTACTCATACCTCCCCAGATATTTTGAAAATTGGGAAATTGCAAACGGTTAATATATTTGGAGGCTAAATTAATTAAATAAACATATTAGCCATCTACATAAATTTTATCCCAGCTACACCAATGTCTAAACTTTACATCCAGAGAATGGAACCTTTAAAATTTATTGATTCCAGTTCTGTTTATTGAAAAAATGTTATGCATTCTATATAATTTTGGTACTGGTTCCTATTATCGTTACTAGCTTATTTTATTGGTACTGGTTTACTTAGGCGCAATTAAGTGATGGTTTTGAGCAGGGCTTATTCGAAAGCGCATCTGGGCTTATTTTTCGTAGTTGAAAAGTCAAAATGCGTAGCTGAAAACCAGTTATTGCGTAGTTGATTCGTTTACGATAAATTTATTTTGATTTTAATAATTAAAATAATTACGAAATAATTACGTCTTTTCAGTATTATCCATCTATAGAAAATTTAAATATAGGGGAGGGTGGTCCAAAATATTTTTTGTAATTTGAATTAATACCGAATAAGGTTCTATCATTTGACTAAATTTATTACAAAATCAAGATTGTTTATTCTTGAAATAGGTACCTACATAAATGATACGGTAACTATTAATTGCTATAACAACGTTATATATCATTTAATCCTTAATACTGTTGAAGATTATCAACCAAGAAAAATAAAATAAAATTATGAAAATAAAACAAACGTCATTAGACATTTTTAAATCCATATAATATTATAAAGAACACAAAATTCTGTTTAAGAAAAATATGAAACATTTAAAATTCTATATTTATTCAAATAGTGGTCAAAATTGTTTTGATTATCAAATTCAGTGCATACTACTTTATTTGTTATGAAGGATGACAATATCTAGCTTTAATGTTATTTTTGGAGATTAAACAAATAAAATCGAGTTCATGAAAATATACTTTTTCGATTATTTAATCATTTTAACTCAAATTATCTGTATTTTTTTTCTAGTTAATGGAAAAATATTAAGAATTTCGAAAAATTGTCTTTTTAATGCATAACTCTAACAAAATTCTCAGCCGGAAACATAAACTAAACGTATTTACAATTTATCCAATTGCATTTTCAATTAGAAAATGTGTTTACGGAAACAAAAAGAAAACTAAATATGATGAAAATAAATTCCCATACATAACATAAATAACTGTATATTTATATTTATTTTTTTGAAAAGTGGAACAAAATTATATAGCTGGGTGTAAAGTTTTGGAGAGACGCCGTCTCCTGATGTACAACTCTTGTAATTTATGATATTATAATACAAGTTTAAGTGTCACAACTAATCTTAAAATGTTATGTACAATTTTGAAGAAAATTTAGGCAGGGGATTATTGAAATGAATTATTATGTTTTCGCCAATTTATTGTCAATAAAAAATTGTAACGAAGTCAATGTTTTATGTGTAAAATTATTTAACTCAAGTTTAATTTTTTCATTAATCTGTCCAGTGTCCACCTTTGCCTCTTGTTAGGGATCATGTCAGATTTAAGACATTTGCGTAGTTGAGACTGGTTTTGAGGACTAAGCTTCCTCCTAAAAAAATCACTGATAACTGTCCTAATTTTTTCTTTTTTTTTAATTGCATGAAGCTAATTCTATAAATCAAAAAATTAAACATGTTAGTCACCCCAACACACAAAACACACATTAATATAATAGAAAATAATAGCTTTTTTGTAAAAATAAAAGTTTAGAAAGATTGCTTATATTATATGAAGGAATGTGTCACACAGCACTATACCACTACCTAAGGTTATATTTATTCACAGTACCAGTTACGGGTTAAAAAATTTTACCACTTTTAGGATACAGGTAGAATTTATTAGTTTTTTTCTCATGCAACAAATTCTAGTTAAATTTTTATCTGATAAAATTATATGTTCTTCACATTATGAGCAAAACATATTTTAACCTACCTAATCTTGCTTGAAATTCGTATGTATTTCTTATGGCCAAAAAAATCTCAAATATCGTTGGTTATATTATATACATATATATAAATATATATTTTTTTTATAATTGTATAATGTTAGAATTAGTATGAAACCAGGTATTTTCAAGTATATTACATTTTTTTTTTTTTTTAATCAAAACATTATAAAATATTTTATTTACCTTTTCGTTATTAGTTCGTATTTATATATCTACATATATTTATGTTACAGCAATTTTATCATATAAATATTCAAAATAGAGAAATATGTATAGTACAAAAGTTTTTTTATTTAATGAAATCTAAAATGATAAGGAAATTTCATATTTTTTAACTAACCCTATGCGGTAGTTTTAGGGGCGAACTTTTAAAAATCAAATGGGAACTTAATATTTTTTGGCAACATAATATGTAGGTAATTTTAAAATTAAATTTGTTTGTTGAAAAACATCATTTGATGCGGTGAAGGGGAGGATTATCTAAGGCGGGGTGGTGAAGGGGAGGATTATCTAAGGCGGGGTGGTGA
>JAIPRM010014355.1:0-10811 GCA_025469315.1 Stegophylla sp. TES_Ste_2020
CCAAAATTTGACAAAAACGACTCGGAAACCATCATTTTTTGATCCGAATTTTATGAAAATTTAAACATAGATAGAAATCCTATAAAAAAGATTTTGGCGCAAGAAAATTTTGAAAATGTGAAAAAAAATTTTGGACATTTTTTGAAATTTTTTTTTTCTTATATTATTAATTTCCTTCGTTCAGAATCGTTTTACTGAAGAAATGATTTATCGTTTTTTTAAACTTTAATACGCCCGTCAAGAGAATACCACCCGTCGTGCGAAGTACACCCATCGTGCGAAGTATGTCCGGCTTTTTTAAATTGTTTTTTTTAGTGACTCGAGTACGAAATTATTATTACAATGTACATCCTTTGAAAAATACCGAGTAAGACAAGGCCGTATGGTAAACCCTCATTTTTTGCCGAAAAGTCTAGGCTCTTTGCAAAGATAATATATAAACGCGATATATATATATATATGTTCTCCTAACGACCGATTAATTTTTATGCTTATCGCATACAGACCCCAAAAGCAGTTAAGAAAATACTGTGCTATAAGAACCAAAAATGCACCTTTGTCGAAATAAAAGAAAAATAACACTAAACAAATTATGAATATAAACAATTGATTTTGTTTATTAAATTTCCAAGATAATTGAAATAAATATCCGGATATAATATTCTTATCATAGGCGTTCTTCGTTCCTAGGCCTAACTGCTCTTGGTCTGTTTGTATGACCTTGTTCGCTACCTCTTTGGAAAGAGTCTATAGTGTCTTCGTCATAATGCAGATTTTCCGTGTAAAATGTAACGCGTGGTAGAGATTTGTGAGTGATGTTGTAGATTTTGAAATATGTTTTTCGGCTGATCGTTAAAAAAATACAACTGTCGTATAAACGTAAAAAAAAAAAAAAAAAAAAAAAAAATAACCATAACAGTAATGGTAACATAGGAAGAATATCCATTATCTTTTCATGCGTTTATATATATATATGTTATAAAAGTTTACACAGAAACGGGCGGTAAGAATTTATTTCGATAGGACGGAAAGCGAGAGAAAAAAAGAATAAGGGCAATTTAGCCGCTATAATTCTCCGAAGGCCCGGGGGGCCGTTACGCGGGCGACTGTTACGTGCGGTATTGCGGACGAATGCGCGAGGCCAAGGGGGTTGTAATTCGCGTACACGGTACCCACCCGGCGGCGGGGCTTACGCTATTCGGTCATTGGCATTCGCGGCGAAACTGCGTGCCTCCGACCTAAGGGCGGTACACCCTGCCTCCCGCACTGTTTCTCACCACCACAACTCGCGTCTAACCTCGAGAAATAAATAATAATAATAATAATAATAATAATAAAAAAAAATTGGATATACTTCGCTGCTCGGGTCAGATACTTTTGGGGGGTGTTTTGAATTAAAAAAAAAAAAAAAAAAAAAAAAAACGGTAAAAATATTGAACGAAGCATGCTAATAATATAAAGAACAACGATAGTCGTCATTTTCAACACACCCACCAAGAGTATCTGACCCGAGGACCGATCGCTTCGCTCAGAATCTAAAACAATATAATTTTCTGACAGTCGCGGACGACATATATACCGGAGCGACCTATTTTTTCAGTGTGAAATTTGAAAACGTCCTCGTGTCGGTGATGATCGATATGACCTATTTTGCGGTTTGCGGTACTCACGGTGCAACCGCTTGCGCACATATATACTTTTTTTTTATCTGAAAATAATACCAAGACCATTTAAAAGGCCGTAAAACTTGCGTAGACATTACAATAGTCATTTTTACAATTGTCATCTTCACATCCATCAAATAATACAATAAATTCTAGAAATTCAAAACAAAACCGATTTAAAAAACGAATTAAATAAACACAATAACATCATAAGTTCAAAAAGAAAAGGATAAAGCTATTGACCGTTTAAACTTACATAAAATAATTATACTAAAATAGCATCATTCCAAATTAAAAAAAAAAGATCACCTTGTATATATTTTAAATATATTTAGTATCTATCTTTGATTAGTCATCCTTCTGCCCAAAATGTTCGGCACCTTGGCCTGTACCCCGGGGACGTATTTATCCAAGGGCTAACAAGGGATATAACAGCAGTATAACAATTTCAAGCAGAATCATTGTTAAAAAAAAAAAAAAAAAAAAAATCATTGATTCAAACTGATTTTTTATTTTTATTTCATAATATAGTATAGATAATACGGTAACAGAATAATAAGTTTTTTTTTGCCATGCACTTTTTAATTTATTCAGATATAAAAATACTGCTTTCGTTTTTACACACAGAACATTGAAATAATCTAATTGTAGCAGAATAATAATATTATCGTTTTCTCAGGAAACGGCTTTTCATTACAATGCAATGATAATAATATCATTAATAATAATTGCTCATTAAGCTGTTTAAAGCTATAACGCATTGTTGTTTACAGAATGACAGTAAATACTTGTAAAATGAAAAAATAAAAAAAATGTGCATCAAATTTTGTGAACGAGTTATTTCGTTAATAATTTTTCCGCGTTTAACTACATATTTTATTAATTTAAATCACTAAGGGTAGAAAATGTCCAAAGTAGTTGACTACTGGTTAGAAGATCTTCTAAATTCATTAAAATTCAAGTAAGAACAAAAAATCAAATACGCCTTCCAGCATAAAACTGTTCTGCACTGAAATATTATTTTAAACACTGAGAAAAAATACAAATTTCTCGCGATCACGATTAACAGAAGATTAATTAAAAATTGTTTTGCCATATTAATTAGATTTGCTGTAATTTTCGTTCATGAGAATGTATTTAATAAATTTAGTCTCAATTCACCTGTAAAACATTCGTTTTTAAACATTTTTTAAGTAGATGCTCGTTTTTATCGTTTTACAATTTTATAGTATTTTAATTTCATAAACTACGAATTTTACGAATTTATATAACATTATATGTGATGTTAGAGTTTTTTTTTTTTTTTTTTTGTGATAGTTGTTATTTGTTATTAACTAATAATTAGTTTATACTTACTGCTACTATATAAAATAATATGAAGAAGAGGGGTGGCAAAAAACATTAGCCTTGGGCTGTGAAGACTCGAAATACGTTTCTAGTTATACCTAGACCGCTGTCTAACCTGGGAAACTCACATTAGTAATAAGTGAAATAACACTAAACAACAAATTCCGACAATTTCGACTTCTTCTCACTATAAAGAACATAAACTTCATCAATAATAACCTGATTTTTAAAAAATGCAGGAATCTTTTTGGACACCTACGGGATCTAACTCTGGGGCTCATTCAATGATACTGATTTCAATCGTATCAAACATTCCATTTAAAATGTTTTCACCAATATTAACTAAACCTCCATACTATGTCTTCGTGGTCACTCACTCCACCGAAATCTCTCTATTCCTTTTATCGGTGGATCAAACGACGAGGTGGACGTTTCTAAAAATGTTTCAGGCACACACAAATAATAAAATACAAATTCAGTATTGGGGGTTTCACCCGGTACACCTCTTTATTATTGTCAACAAAAATTTTGAAAAAATTTGTATACCTATCTATTTTTTCATAATTATTATACACCCAGTCAGTAATAATTAACACAGAATTCCATATATTAGTATATATTATTATATTGATTGCCTTAACTAAATTTTTTACAAAGTTGCAAGTTTAAACATCTGTGACGTTTGATTTATTTATTACAATTTTAAATACAAGCTTGAAGCTTAAACAAATTAGTCATGTTTACTCTAAAACTAATATGAATATTGACTACAACTATGATATAAGAATTTCCAATTTTTTTTTCACTTAAATGAATTCAGTTAAGATTTTTTTCGTCGATAATGTGTCGAATTCTGGAATTACGATATTTTTGGTCATTTCAAATCAATATCAAGTCTAAAAAGTTAATTAAGTGATTTCAATAGTAATTTTTTTTTTTAAAAAATATGCGCTTTAAGGAGAGGAGTTAAGTTTTCAACCTGCAGCGACTATTGGTTTTTACCATACAGCAAATAAATATAATCATAAACAAGACTATAGCAGTCATGATGTATAGTGGTTTTTTTTTTTGCTTTAGCTAACGGAAGGGGTGATCGGGAAAATCACCCTTCTCTGGATCAGCTACTTCCTCTTATCGAAACTTCCTATAAAATATTTTGCTCTCGTTTACAAAACCACGACCCCGGAAGACTACTAAAATGTAGTAAGCGGTGTCATGACTTACTATAGACGAGCAAGTTCAACAAAAGCAAGTGATTCTCAATCTTTTTTTTTATAGAGCACATTCCAAATTTGCCACCGAAAATCTATTTTCACATATTATTAATTTTCTTCCGACAAAATATTTTTGATATTATTGTTTGTCCGTGTTTTGTAACATCCATAAAGTTTGGATTAGTCTAAAAAAAAAATGTTTGTAAAAGCACTTTTTTTTCAAATCAGAGAAACACTATTGACGATTTCGAAAAATCATCTCCTATAAGTATACTTTCTCGGGATTCGAGGCAAATTCTGATTCAAAAAACTTTTGGACGAGTATTACCATAGGAAAACGCGTGCCTCAGGGGGGGGGGTAAATAAAACATAATCAATGCAAAAAAAAAAAAAAAAAAAGCACTAGCTGTGCACAGTGCAGCACTCAGAATCTAAAACCGTGGCTTCGAGCCAATTATTAATTAAATTCGTCTGGCGATAATTATTATTATTCCGTACGGATATAAAGCGCGTGTTCCGCGACGACACACTCCGAACGAGTGGTGAAGTAGCGGGTCCTCGTGGCACGTAATATTATTCTCTCGTTCCCATATACGCGCGTCGAAAACTCGCGCATATGCCGCTTTTCGTCTCCGACGGGGGCGAGTGGTCGCGATAAGTCACGATTCCGAATATCCCTTTCGCGCGCCGCGGCGGCGGTTAGATCTAGAACGGCGATTATTATTCTGCGAGGTTTTATTTTCCACGGCCCGCGTACGATCACGCGATAATTTATCGAGGGTTTTTTCTCCTCCGTTTTACACGCGCGGATATACACCCGGAGGAGGGGGCGGCGGCGGCGTGGCACGGAGATAACTCGACTTAAGGCCAGTTGATCCCGCGACATTTGTAATACATCCTCTTTGGAGAGCGGATAATCCGCGGTGTGTATACGTACGCGTGTATTCAGATAACATACGTTTTGTTGTGTGCGTGTGGCGTTTTATATTCGTATAAGTTTTTGGTGCTATTTTTTTTTTTTTCATTCCCGAAACGACGCCAAAACTAAAATCGATCTCTTCGCGTGATTCCCATCCTCCTCCCCCCCCTCGCCCCTTTGAGAATTGACCTGTTCGCTGTAAGCGCGAACGTAGGCGGCAGAGTCGGAGAGTTTTGTATTTTTTTTGAATAATTCAGACGGCGTTTTACTGGGCCCAGAGTGGAGGCGGCGACCGGTCGTGAATAAAGATTACCGAGGTTTACCGAGCGATTTATCACGTACAACAACATTTATGTACAGGGTCGGGCAGTAATCAGTTACACGCGTAACAGAGTCTTAGATCATATTATATACAATGATCTAGGATCAGAGTCATCTAGGAACTGAGCAGCTACATTTGTAACTCGTAATCAGTTATATACGTATATAAATATAACCTATACCGCTGGGTCTGGAAACTTGAAATTTTGCACAGATGTTCCTTGTACAACGTAGGCGTGCACTGAGAAAGGATAATTTCTAGGTCGGATTTTTCCGAATTTATTAACATTATATTTGGTAGAAATCCCATGTTTTCAAATTCAGTCCTAAAATATTAAAAATGTAAATTCTTTGCAGTACAAATATTACAGTAGTTTTAAAAGGTATCTCTTACAATCCTTGATGATGCGTTTATGCATTGCTAAAGGCAACTTATGCCTGAAATATAAAAACTGATAAAGAAAAAAGTTAACCGATTATTTTCATTTAGATTGGATAAAAAAAAAAACAGGTTTTAAATGAGTGCTTGTCAAAAATTTTACCAAAATTACAAAAGAAATATTGAGAATTTAAAGTACTTTAAAGTACTTTAAAGTTTAGATTCAAAAATCAGGTGGTCGGAAATTTTGAACAAGTATATATAACTATACGAAAAAACGTTTACAAAAAACAAAAATAGAAAATAAACATAGATTGTGATAATTCTAGCTTCTTAGTCATAAGAGTATAAAATGAATTTATATTTTTTACATTATACTTGTGTAGGTGTGTGGGTGAAATTACTGGTTTTTGAATTTGTGTACTTGATGGCTTAACTTGTTATCATGTTTTGCACCCTTTGGAATATCACAGTGTACTAATGCTTGCCCTTTTCTTCCTATGGAATAATAATTTTCGTAACACGCGTATGACTTGGAGTACCTAATTACATAATATTTTATACACACAGTATAACTTATTATGCGTTTAACATCACTGAAAAGACTGTTTTACGCGTCAAGTAAAACTCTAATAATAATATTACTGTGCGACTCAAAGCAGTTTGGGGAGCATTTGTTTGTTTTATTTGATTTTCCAACGGAATTTAATGTTATTATAACGTTGTATACTCGTGTTATGCGTTTCGAACACACGTCTTGTTTGATGTTAATAAACATGTTATAGAAAATCGATTAGTATAACGTCAAAGAAACGGTTCCGAACCGACCCTAATAGCACAGACCTTCCCGGGTGCCTCATATATAGTACCCAATCGATACCTACTGGGAACTTCCCGATGGGAAGCATTTTAATCATCCCAGACCTTACCCAAGCGTGGTCCCTTAAAGCTTTGTCATGACAAAATATAATATTGTTATAGTTATTACTAATACAGGTATATTATATAACTGTGTAATACTAAGTATACAATCAATCATTAAAAATTATAATTAATTGTTTTTAAGCATATTTTATAGGTATCAGTAAATATTTATATCAGCTGATTTTATAATACGGTTAATGTTTTAGTGAAAGTGTTATTAGATAAATAATTACAAATTCCAGACCCTAATATGTAGCATGACAGACCATTACAGGCGATTCACAGGATTTTCTGAATTGGGTTCTATATACTTCCTGTCTCATGAATAGTCTCAAAACGGATATTAGGAAGTTTGTGGACAGTTTTCAGACTGTGTTGGAGCCAAATAGGTACCTTTTATCCATGGTTCGACCTAGGTGATTTACCCGAGTTTTTATTCTCGTTTAGTGTCGACGGTTTTGTAATTTTTATTTTGACGCGTTAAACGTTCGCACTCACCGCAGAAACTCACAAAAACGTATTTAAGCCGTCTTGAGCTTTTCTCGGAAACATTTAAAACGCGTTATTAATAAGAAATTTAATAAGAAATATAGGTGTTCGTAAACTTTCAATCGAAAAACGCCGAACGCGTTTATTCGACTTTTTCACGCGGTTTCGCATTATTTTGACAGATTATTATTTTCATTATGAACAACACCCCGAAAGTTTACTTTAATCGATTTTACGCCGTCTGAAGGTCATTCGTGTTCTGGAGAAACGCGCGCATGGCGGCTTGATGGCGGTGAAAAAGTATAAAATTAGATTTATTAATGTTTCGATTAACACATTTTCGTGTCACTGCGTTCCTTTCTCGGCACACTTTAGACGTTCACTTTATATCGTATATTTGTTTTTAACTAAGGGTTTGCAGGGCGTAACTCTTTTCACCCACATTTTCAAATTCCACACTTTGGGAAGCATGAAATTTATATTTTTATTTGATATAAGATTATATTATGACCTGTAAGATGTGAATTCATAACCAAATGATAAGTGTAATGCTCACAACTTTATACGAATTATTGTGACAATCTTATCCGAATATTATGTGTAAATGTGTGACAAAAGTTTTATTGTTCTATATAACCCACCAGTAGGCGCGCAGTTAGCCGTAATTCAAGAAGTTCAAACTGAAGTTTACTCATAACTAAACAGTATCCACTTGTAAAACTTTCACAGAGACAGGAAGGTTAAAAAACGAGGATGAAATCCAACAATATAAAATAGGAGAATTAAATCAGTATGACTATGTTAAATTTGTGGCATTTAATTACAAAAAATAAATGTTTTTACAAATATTTACTGTAGAATTTGTTTTTTTTTTTTTTTTTAACGACGTTATGACAAAATCTGACCAATACCCGTGTCTAGACGTAACTACTTAAATAAACACAAAAACACAATTTTTTTGGAGATTAATATAAGTTGCCTCCTTATGGGTATTCTTTGGGTTATACTAAACAGTTTTATTAAACCAATTTTGGTAAGTACACAGTTCTCAAAACGTAAAAATATTTGCAACTAATTTGCACTAACGCCCAAACTCACCAGAATTTTGTTATAAATTATATTCATGCAATATGTTGAACACACAATGAGACCTATTTCGAAGAAAATCAAAAACAAAAAAATATCGACATTAAACTGACAAATCCTATTAGATAACGACACTTTAAAATTATCATTTAAATGAGGTTCGATATCGAATTCATTGTTCTAAATAAATTATTTATTTATTGATGTTTTTACGTATTAATTATGATCAATAGTACCGATTTTGTTTGGGGAATCGACGTATTTACGTTTGAACAATTTCAAAATATGATTTATAGCAACAGAAATAAAATGATAAAATAAAAAAATTTCCAATCCTAGTTTGCACAGTTTCTATTATTTGGAAAATTTTTTTCCCAAAGTTTCCATGCAATATACGAAGTGTCTTTATTTTGCGATGCCTGTAATATAACACTAAACAAAAAAAAGTATAAAATACAAAATAAAACAATAAAAGTTATTTTATAAATTAATCATAATTTTATGTATCACACGGAAGACAGAATATCTCAACAAAAAAAAAAAATAAATAAAATATCACGATCTACTTAAATATAATTTATAGTATGCTACACTTAAACACTAAATTAAATAAACTCCTCAAATAATTAAAAAAAAAAATAACAACTTGACTGCAGAGAGAAAAAATTATAAAACTTTGATTATTTTGTACAGCTATAAACCAGTTGTTTGCATAATGTTGTATTGAATTATAAGTCTCAAGGGAAGGGAAGGGTTGCCAAACTTTGTTAGTAAACGTACGTCTATTTATGTAAATCCCCACAGGGTTACCTTAGTTTTGTGAAAAACAATTTTTTTATGTGGAAGTATAGAATGTAAAAAAATGTAAACAATGTGTTATGCATATATTAATTTTTTTTAATGGTTTACATTGTATGTAATGCATATATACATAAGAATGACTTAGTTCATATTTTCTACCTACTGTATTTATTGATATTTGGATTTATAAAAACTTTTTTACTTATGATTTAAATATTAAAAATTAGTTTTATAATATTTCAGTGTACTTTTATTTTTATTTTTTAATTTAATATATTTTTTTTGTCTTTTAAAAGAAATTCGAGTAGGAAACATTGTAAAAACCATTGATTACAAAATATGTACAAATTTCAAAACTAAAGTGTATTTTTATTGTTGAAAAGCGTTGATAAAATACGTTCTATGCCTCATCTACCAGCGGAGTAAAAAAATATTTTAATTTCGATAAAAATTTGGGAAAACACAATCTAAACTAAAACAAACCATCTTATTTTTAATAAGTTTTTGAATTTTTTTTTTTCGATCTCGAAAATATTCTATTCTACCTTTTTTATTGAAAAACCAACGACAGGGATTACAGGCGTATACACCGAGGGAGAGGGGGGAGGGGGTTATAGGTTCAAAGCCCTTTTAAAAATTTTTGGAAAATTTATAAATTCATAGGTTGTAAATTCATAAGTTTCCCGATTGGTTTCTTTTACAATGTGAATAATTTCGTATAAAAAAACATGTTTTTTTTTTTCTAAACCATTATTTACGTATTTTTTTAGGCGGAGAAATTGTTGAGTGGTTGAATGTTTTGGTTTAAATCGAAATTGGAAGTGAGATAAATGCGTACTAATGGTATGTATTTGTACTGATCGTGTTTTACTATTGTTTTCAATAATATTTATACGGGTACAGCCGCAAGGTGGTTGAACATTTTTCGTAGAAACAAAACGTTACATTGTCGTTTGTTTCGCAACGTCCTTGGAATGTTATCCGTACGATGATATCAAACAGTTCAACGTCACGCGGTATTTATATGAATAATAATATGTGTATGAATATAATTTTTTTTTTTTCGACATTTATGGATTCCATTGTACGATGAAAAATTGTCGAAATGGATTATGGGAAACACGTTTTTTTTTTTTTTTTTTTTTTGATATATCGTCGCGGGTTAGTGAATCATTTGTCAGTGCGCCGACAATATAAAGGGCCGGAATACATTATACGCGTACGATGATTTATACGAACAATAAACGGCGCGATGGGGTCAGGGTGACCTGTGAGACGCGTTACGTTTTTCGCCTCCCAAAGATTCGTCCGGAAACATCTCACACCGGGGATGTAAGAGGACGAATAATTGCACTCGGGTCGAGTGAAAAAAAAATAAATGAAAACTCGATTTAAAAGTATAACTGCTAATAATGCTAATAAAAAACAAAATATAGCCAATGTCTGAGTTTATTTTAGTATAATATGAGTGCAATAGCCTACAAAACAGGCTCTTATGCTGGAATCTGTCCAAAATAATTTTTTACGTTTTATCTCTTTCAAATTTAACATAAACAGACCTGTCCACGGCTCTTATAATAATGTTTTAAATTTTCTTAATATTTCTCTACTCTCTGACCGTCGTACACTCTTACTCTCTAAATTTTTACAAAAACTAATTTTAGGTT
>JAIPRM010014356.1:0-10810 GCA_025469315.1 Stegophylla sp. TES_Ste_2020
AGAAATTCAAAAAATGACCTCTCTAAAGTAAAATCTAGAGGCAAATCCGGTTTCAAAAAGTTATTGATCGAAACTTTTGGACAAGTATTTCTATACGAAAAGTTGTACAGTTGTACATAGAAAAAAAAAATAAAAAAAAATAAACATCATTGTAAAAACACTAGCTTCTTCACTTCATTCAGAATCTAAAATGCTAAAATAATCCCTCATAAAACATAAATTTCACTGTAAAAACTCAAAATATTAAAAAAATTGTATTGTATAATTTATTTTAATATGTATTATTAATCCTTTTTCTATTATTTTTGAAATTTTTTTTTTTAATCTTTATTCTTTTTAAGCTTACATTTAAACAAATAAAAATATCAAATAATATTCGATCTCTTCAGGTATTCAGTAAAAAATTTTCCAATACCAAAAAAACTCAAATTAAATTTTGAAAAATATATGAAATATGCACTTATATCAAAAAAAAGGGCTAAATATGCAAAATATGCAAATTAAAGAGAACTGCATACAACTCCTGGTGTCATGAAACGCATTTCTATATTACTTAGCTATGTTTTGAATGATTTTTGAAAAACATGCTAACTTCTATAAGTCACACTTCATGATTTTTCAAACAAACATTAGAATTTATATTTTTATAACTAGATGTATTGGTTTAGGTACCGTATTTTTTACTATCAGAATAAACCGTTATCGTTGAAGTCTAGTGAATATTGATGATACAACGTGTACATCGATTCAATGCACGTTGTTACGTATAATAGGATCGAAAATTTTAATGGTATCGTTAACGTTCTCGTTCTTCTCTCCGGCATTCAATTGCCACGCACTTTAATCTCATACCGATCTAAAGATCAAACTCACTTTTATACGTTCCATTTTATCAGTAATCACTCTTCACCCCTACGTAACAACAATTAAACTCAAATAATTTAATCGCTCTATTCTTTGGTCTTTGGTCATTCATTCATTGGTTATTATATTTCTTATACATATTATATATATATATATATATATCTAAAGTTAAGAACCCTTTTTCAATATAATTCCAAACATAGCCAAGCATTATAGAAATGTATCTCATAACTAGAGAAAGGATGTTGATGACCTGAAAAAGTACCAAAAATGACCCTAAAAAAAATGCTTAAAATACAAATTGAAAAATATGTAATTGTAAGCGTCAAAATATATTATTTAAATTGAGTAAGAAAATTAAAAAAAATCGACGTGAATATCGAACTTAAATGTCGTTATATCGACAAAGAAATTATCGGGTTGATTGGATAAAATGTATAAATACAATACTCGATAAGCGTGTACATCGAGGTATATTTTATAAAAGCAAATGTTGTCAAAGTTGTATAATATAATGTGAGCACTTGCCAATGAAATATATATAATTGTAACAAAAACTCTCCAATAATTATATGATAACATTTTTTTTAAAAATTTAAAATCGTTGTTGAAAGTGTTAACTTTATTAGAAAAATAACCGATAATTTACAAAAACTGCAAAAAATGACTTGTAAAATGAAATGATGACGTAAAAATTTTAAAAATGACGTTGAAAAGCAAAAAAAATGCATTTATAACCAAAACGTCTAAAAATGCAAACTATAATTTTCATATTCTGAATCAGGGAGGCATAAAACGAATTATTAGCTTGGAGAGTATTGAATAGGATTAAAGGAAAAAAAATGCATTTGTCACATCAACATCCTATCTCTATTCATAACACTAGGATTACAAAGTGGATTTTTTTTTATTTTCCAGAATTGACTTAGGTATTCAGCTCTTTTTGCAATACAAAAATTTTGGTTATATTTGAATGCGCATTTAAAGGCGAATTTAAAAAAGAAGAAAGATAAAAAAAAAAATTAAGAAACGCCTAAATAGAAGAAAAAAGATTAGTGCAAACGTTATTTCATCTGAATAAAATAAAAACAATTTTTAGAGCATATTAAAGCATTTTTACATATTTGGTAAATTTTTACAGCATATTCGGTAAATAAATTTTTATTATATAGATCAGTGGTTCCCAACCGGTGGGGAATTCCCCCCTAGGGGGGAATTAAGATACTGCGCAGGGGGAATTCTGAGATGAATAAATAATGAGCATTTTTTTTGGTAATTTTGTTAAAAAAATCAATTTTAAATCTGCTTCAGTTATTTAATTAATATTTATACTTTATGTTATTATTTTTGTTTTTTTAATTTATTTTATTTTTGATAATAATTTGTTATTATGTTTAATATTATGAGTTAGCAGGTTAACTAAATATCTAATTTTTGTAAAATAATGAAAATAAAAATTCATTACCTAGCTGTATAAATATACGTATACTTATATAGTTTATTTGTGTGGTCAAAAAAAAAAAATAAATAAATAAATATATTTTAAAATTATGTTTTAAGAGGTATATGAATTTTGAAAATATACAAGGGGGGAGTGAGGTTTTCGAAAAATTACAAGGGGGGAATATAATAAAAAAGGTTGGGAACCAATAAAATAGATGCATGCCTATTTCAAGATTATTTTCCAGAACTATTAGTCCTTATTCATATCAATAAATTTTGTATTATTTAGATTATATTTCACAGTATATAACTTTCGAAATTCAACACGTTGAGATGACTGTTAAGTAAATAAATAAAATATGACAACACGCCAGCGTGTGCGACCGTATAGATTAAAGTGAATCTTATGTGAATTATTTTCGCTTTTCATTTTTGAACGCCTACGGGTCATTTTTTTTTTCGTGTCGGTCAAAGTACAATGATCTGTCCCCCCTCCCACCCGGTTGTTTATTATTTTAGAAACGCATTGTTCCCCGGACTCGGGAGTGTGGCCGCCGCGCGCGTAATTATTCGACGGTCACATCGCCGGGGTTATTTACGCGTGTAGGATACCCGGTGTAGGTTCCTCTTCGATAAACAGAAGAACATATACACGGAGCGGGGAGGGGGAAAAAAAACTATAGATTCGTCATAGTCGACGTGACAATAATATTATCGTCTTGTTAGATTATCGAGCCCGGCTCGTGTGTACGGGAAACACAATACGAAAAATATCGATTTTAAATTCCCGGACTCAAGTGGTTTTTTTTTTTTTTTTATACATTTTCGTGTCTAAATCTCAATCTGCAGCTCGTCTCGATTTGTTTTCATTTTATTATAATTAAGGATACGGATCCCAATGCGCAAAATTCATATTTTTATTTTGATGATCTTAGGCAATATGTTTTCGTAATTTGTTTCATGTAACATAAACTGCAAAAGTGAAACTTTTACTTAGCATTTTTCAATGTTTTTTCATTTTTAGAGCATATTTTAGCATTTTCGGTCATCTTCTTCATTTTATGGCATATTTAAACAATATTATACTTATAATATTACTATAATACAATTTTTATAATGTATAGTATCTGTACATTAATACGAATCAATAATTTAAATTTAACAAATTCAAAATATGATTCATATTTTTCGGGTTTTTCCTTAAAAATATCTAGAAATCTTTCTATAATTGCGATAATGTCTATATTTCACTTATGGATTAACGAAAGAATTGCATAAAATGTACGTTCCAATTTTCTAAAATGAGGAATTAATTCGAGATCCTCTATAAATCAGGACTCGAAACCGATTTTAAAAACGAATCTAAAACTGAATAAATTGATATTGATTTCGAAATAAATAACGAAACCTGAAAAGTCCAAAACTAGTATTTAAAATCAACTATAAAATCGAAACATAACAATATCCAAAACTGAAAACACAAATAAAAAAATATAAATCAGTGCTCAAAATTGTGATTGAAATCAAAAATGTTATGTTTAAAATTGGTAATCAAAATTGAAATTTCTGACGAAATCATTTTAATTTTAACTTTTTTTTTTTTTTTTAATTTAAAAATATAATATACATTAAAAATTTTCTATATACTGTATACTTTTTACGTGGAAAATAAACGGCTTAGTGAGTTTTACATTGTAAACAATGACTATTTTTAGCACTAGTTGAGAAGTTATTTAGTAAGTTAGTAATTCAAGTTTTAACGACTAAGTAGAACAGGTTAAACGATAAGAAACTAAGTATAATTTTATGTTGTAGATTAAAATTTGATATGGTTTAATATGGTTAAACTTTTAAATCGATTAATATGGTTTGAAATATTGTTACTTTTAACAGTTTTAACAACATTTATTCTTATTATTATTTTTTTGAATGTAAGTTTTTTTTTAGTATTATGAAGTTTATCAATTATATTTTTGAAAAAATTAACTATTTTTATTTATGTTAATTTTTAGTGTTTTGTATGAAATCTTTTTTTTTTTTAACTAATACCTCTGTTTTATAAAAATTAAGATACCTGAAAATTCGCAAAATTAAACATCAAATTATCTATACAATTTATTTTTATCTTTATCCACATAAAATTTGGTAAAATTCATCTTTATCTAGATAAAATTTATTCGTCTTTACCTTTATATTTATCTAATCCCAAAACCGCTGTACCTGTCATACACATAATCTAACTAGATTTTCACCAGATTTTATAACATCGGAAAATCTGATAAATTCGACGTATTATAATAAAATATAGTCATCCTCGAACCGCACACATAGTATACGGTTTAAAAAAATCACATTTCGCACTTTCGTGTCACATTAAGAATGGTGAAATTAAAACGTTTAACGTGACGCACTATTTACTGAGGCCGCCGGACGGACGCGTGTAACCGAAAACCAAAAACCCGTCTAAACGTACGCGGAATTCTATAACTCGGGACTTGTCTCAAATTGCGTTTGTCATTACTGGACGCTGTAAAAATTAAACGATTTTATCTCGAAACGATATCGTATATTATTACTATTGTTATAAAACTCTCTAGAACTAGTTAAAACGAGACGCTGTGATAAAATTAGAAAGCAAACAACAGTGTAATATAATATAATGGCACTACTCGCGTTATATTAAAATAACGATACTAATTAAATTATTGCACGAGACCGAACGTTTCGATGAGTAATCTTTCGGTGCAGCACAAATACTGTTTTTATTGACTCACAGTGAAATAATAATATACGAGTAGATTTATGAGTATACAGGGTGCTCCAGTACTATTTGACAAATGCAATAACACTTTTGTTTCATTAATAATTTTTACCATTTTTTTTGTTTGAAAATTATTACTACAGCATTGTGCTACACAGCAATAACGTAATTTTTTTTTAGTTCAAAATTTTCAAATTTGAATGTTTTTGTATTAGAGTGTTTGAAAAAAATTCAAAATAGCGATTTTGTAAACCTGCTTTTTAGAAAAATATTGGTGCTTAAATGTTTAATAAAAGTTAATCTGTTAATTTTCTAAGTTTTTTTTTTTTTAGTTTGCGAATAATTTAATAATATAGGGGTTAATTAGTCATAATATCACCAATTGACGTCATAATATCACCATTGTTATGCCATATATGACAAAATAATTAAATTATTCAATAATTTAAAAAAATCGCAGAAAATGAATGAATTAATAATTTCATTAGAGAACTGAGCATTAGTATTTCCCTAAAAATCGTGTTTACGAAATGGTTAATTTGAATTTTTTCAAAAACTATAGTATAAAATTTCACATTTGGAACCTCAAAAAAAAAAAAAATTATTAATAGAGAAAAAGTTATTGCATATTTTGTCAAATCGTACTGGGACACCATGTACGTATGTTACCGTGTATGAATATAAATCAATCAAGTCAAATTGTCATCGGGCGTCAACATGTCGATATAATATTATTACACGTACCTATATATACATAAATAATTAATTTACATAAATTATAATATTTCGTTAAATAAAGTTCGTTATCAATCGAATAATTACAATGTGTATACACGTCGTACGTGTGTATTCAAATCGTAATCAGTACCATGCATAGTGAATATATAATTATTATTTGTGTATATTATAAAGAGGTTGATTAAAAATTATTTGCTCACCGAGTAAACGTATAATTATTTCATTCATATTATTTATGTTTACTCATGGAAATCGTTAAAAAAAACAATATTGTTTCTTACAATAACCTATTGGTCGAGCTATGAACACTGCGATACCATTTTTGTAAAAAGCTAAAATCATATTCGTATTTTGTACCATTTAAGCATAAAACCTTCACAATAACACGCGTGGAAAACAATTCGGTTGGAAAAAGTCTGTTGATATATTTAAACAATTGGAAAACGTCAATTTATAAAAATTTTTGAGGGGCTTTGAGTAGATTTGGGGAGCTTAGCACCTCTCCCCAACCCCCCACTTAGTTGCACCCTGTGGATAAGTCCCAATACTGTTCCGACGGTTTGCATAATATCTACGCGGTAGGCGCAACACGTGGCCAATACACGTAGTGAATAATTAATGCTATAAATAATTATAATTATATACAGACCATAATAATAATGATAAGGTCATTAAATCAAAGAGGATAAATTGCATACTGTTAAGAGCAATTTAGTATTTGACGCTATGAAGAATCCAAGTAAAGGGAAAACTTGATATTCCGGATTTTAAAACAAAAAAAAAACTAAAAAAAAAGTACTTGAAAATAAAGCAAGAAAGCTCAACAAATTTTCCAAAAAAGCATTCAAAATGAGTTTTTTTAAAAAAACAAAAATATATATCACTAAAAATTATTATTTATTAACTTATTAAATAATTAAAAAAAAGCTTGCTGTTATTTTTTTTCCTCGGTTTATCTGAAAATAAATTTATTTTATTTAACATACCTAATTCATAAAAATTAATAAAATAATAGTTACAATTAGCTATATCATCAGAGTTGTATTGGACGATTAAATTTATTTTTAAGTTTTCAAACAAAAATCTTTTTAGACTGAATAAATATTTCAAATACGATTATTTAAAACACATTTTGAAAAAAATTAAAACTTAAAATAAAAAAAAAAAAGTACTCAAAGTACATGAAAAAGCAAAAATAAGTTAAATAAAATGTCGTGCATTTCATTCTAAGTAGTACAAAATCGAATTCATCATTGCTCACAAAGTTTCGTTTTAAAGAGGAATATGAAAAAAAGCAAATGCCTTCAAAAATCGTACTCTAGTAATAAAGTCCCCCCCCCCCGTCACAAGTTTAACATTTATTTATTTTGACACCGAGCAGCATGGCGTCGCCGTTGGAAGCCTTCGATTTGGGCGGCTCGTTAATGACGCGGCTGGCTCGAGCGTCATCATCGAGCCGGTCGACTGTTGCGTCGAAATCCGGGACAGCGACCGGCCACGCGCCTTCACCTCGGGTCTCGCATCTGCTGTTGCTTCTACTCCACCGTCACTGACCGTCGTCTAGCTACTGTTATTATTAGTGCTCGTTAATAATTAATTTCGTCACGTTGGCAGTCTTGTTGTTAGTCTTCGTTCTTCGTATTAATATAATAAACAAGTTGTCGCGTTTTAGAGTCGAGTCGTTCGTGTGCGCACTAAATAAAAAAATAATTTTATTCTTCTACTAATAATAAAAAATATGATTTCGGTTTAGCCATAGATTGTCCACGTCGCTCATCAATCGTTATTGGTGCAAATAACTTATTTAGAAGCAGTTTGCGCATAGCTATTATTTAAAATTCCATTTTAGATTCTGAACGAAAGTGAAGAAGCTTATGTTTTTACAATGACGTTTATTTATTTATTTATTTATTTTTTCTTCCTCTGTGAACACTTTTTCGTATAGAACTACTGGTCCAAAAGTTTCGATCAATAACTTTATAGATCAAAAATCGAACCCAGATGGTACTTTTGAGAGGTCATTTTTCAAATTTCTCAATATTTTTTTTAATAATGCGAAAAAATTGAAAAAAAATTTTCAAAATATGCAATTACCGCAATTTCCGTAAAATTGAAAATTACTTTTTGACATAACTTCTAAAATAATGCAGCAAAGGGCTTGAAATTTTCACCAACCACTAAAAATAGTGACGAGAAAAATTCATACAAATTTCAAAAAGATTTGATCAATTTTGAATTAAGTGCAGCATTTTGAAAATTTTGGAAATATCTCGTTTTTTGTTAGTTTTTATGTAATAAAATTTTTGATTTTTAATATTAAGACTTGAAAATTTAATATGATCTCACTGACATATGTGTCTACTTGACCTGAAAAAATCTCGAAAATCGTTACTCAAATTTTTTTTTTATAACCGTTTGAAGTTAGAATTTCGATGTAATTCGTTAGTTTTACCTAAAATCACGCACTTTAACGTACATATAAGAAAATTGGCCAAACCGATTGTTTTGAAATTTGGGGTGTAGATAGAAAATTTCATTGCGAATATTTTGGTGCAATAAAATTTCTTACGGACAAAGAATTAAACATTTTACAAGGGTAAGACTGAAAAAAACTCGAAAATACAGTAGGTAGGTAATTGTTATTCGCTTATTTTATTGTATGTATTTTCGACGCTAAATTTAATACGATACAAGTCGGTAATTACTGTGTGGCCTTTGGACTGCCGCCCAAATACATTTCTAAGAACCACAATGCTTTATCAGTTGTCACATATTACACGGACCGCCATGTATATGTAATATGTATACATGTATATTGTATATGTATATGTTTACACTATTAAATAACAGTATCTTACTTACTATTTTATATTTATATTATTAACTTCCTTCCTTTTTACAATGATGTTTATTTTTTGTGCTATTAATTTGAGGAGCAGAATCTGTGTGGGAAGGGGCGAATAGACAAAAATACATTAAATAAACGTCGACTTTATACTTTTCTCTTTACTTTTTTGAAATTCGTAGGATGCACATCACCTCCCCTAGTAGATCTACATCTTAGAAATCTGTAGTTGTATAGTGTATACTTTTTAATTTTATTGTTTTATTCACTGAATATCATATTTTGTTACATGTTAATACATTTGGAGTGTATATTTCAATAATACATTAATTGAATAAATGCATGTATATTTCGTACGTTTTAGTGCATATAATTCTGGGTCTGATATTTTTTTTTTCTTATATTATTAACTTCCTTCGGTCAGAATCGTTTTACTGAAGAAATAATTTATCGTTTCTTTAAAATTTAATACGCCCGTCAAGAGAATACCACCCGTCGTGCGAAGTACACCCATCGTGCGAAGTATGTCCGGATTTTTTTTTTTAGGTTGTATGGTACTTTTTGTAGTTAAAGTATAATAATTAATTAATTAATCCAAAATCAATAGAACATTGTTTTTTTTAAATTATCGATGAATCACGGGACATATTAAAATCTGTGTTTGATACTTGATAATGATAATAACAATAACCAAAAATTAAGTATATAATTATTTGTAATATTTATAATTTTTACATACATATTATATTGTATTTCACCACGTTTCGCTGTTATAAACTGTAATATACATGTTTAATTAAAATTTAATTTCTATTTAATTTCTACCTTTTAACAGTTAGAAAGTGCGATGGGCACACACCTACCAATTTTTATTTTTTTGACGCAAATGACAAACGCCTGTTTGCTGGTCATAAACACAATGCAACTGACTTTTATTTACGAGAGCTTTCAATGTTTCATTTATCCATTACATTTATTGATTACTGTGACACCATGGCTGAAATGGTTACCATGGTTACCATGGTTACAACAGTCCATGTCCATAATGGTCTATGTCCACAATGGCCCATGCTCACAATGGCCCAAGCTTCTGATCGAAGCTTTTCGATAAGTATTTCTATGCGTAAAAATGTTCACAAGCCAAAAAAAAAAAAATTAAATATCATTGTAAAAATTCATAAGCTTCTTCGCTTTGCTCAGAATCGAAACTACTATTTCTAACAATAAAATCGTTTTAATCAGTGTTTTAATAAGAAAAAACATTATGTTTTTTTAACAATCTTATCTTTGACTTAAATAAAACGTATCGTAAAATTTTTCTTGCACGATAAAAAACAAATCGATTGGCATAAATTTTGGCACCCCTATTAAAAAAAAAAAAAAAAACTGAAATTAGATTAGATCTGAGCGGTCAAAACCACTGAAATTCGAGGAGATTTGACATTAAATTTCGGGTAGTGCTCCGTGGCGTGCACCCTCTGCAGCAGGCAGACGACACCGAACTGTAAATTCTAATTCATTTCCACCCCCCTCGTGATAATATCTAAAACGAATGAGTTTTGCCAAAAATAACAGATTTTCACGATTCGCTATTGTGCGCGTAATGAAATATCGGCGTGGAATTGGATCGGCAATGAAGATTTAGGAGGGCCGCTCCCCCATACCGGGGGCGAAAGAGAGAAAAAGCGATTGCTAAACATTTCCAAATGGAACGATTGTCTATCACACTTGTTTCTCGGGGGGAGGAGGCGGACGAGGGTCTCGGGAAAACATAAATGTTTATACCAGCGTGGATTATCTAATTTTGGGATAAACGACAAGGGCTGTTGCAGAGCGGCTGTGGACGCAACCACCGTTTACGTCACCACTGTTGTTGTATGTACATTTATAAAATAATGCCTAATGACTAGGGGGATTTTTATATAACCGAAGCTCGCCTTTAAAGAAACGTGACTTATTATGCCCTTCATCATAACTCAATGGTTCCCGTTTTGTTTTTAATTTTTTTTTGGATACACGACATACGTATGAATAAAAAAGCCGGACATACTTCGCACGATGGGTGTAGTTCGCACGACGGGTGGTATTCTCTTGACGGGCGTATTAAATTTTAAAGAAACGATAAATCATTTCTTCAGTAAAACGATTCTGAACGAAGG
>JAIPRM010014357.1:0-10810 GCA_025469315.1 Stegophylla sp. TES_Ste_2020
CATATTCAATCATTAGGTAATTGTGATAAATATTTGAAAACTACAAATTTGTTGGAGATGCACTTGAATCCTGGTGTAAAATGGATTCCGATCGCATTAATAAGAAGTATTAAAAAAAAAAAAAACGTCCGAGTTATTTGACGAAAATACAAAAGTCCGCATTTGTGTCAGTGAAAACACATAATGATATTTAAACTGTTTTAAAACAGTTTTATCTACTGATAAAGATTATCATTATTTCATTACAGTTAAAATTCGGAATACACAATATCCCACTGTGTTGAGTTTAAATTGAATAGTAGGTAACAGGAACTTTCCTAGGATTTCTTTTTGGGGGGAGGGGATATAACTTTTAGATTAATTCGGAGCATACGAATTGGGTCCCTTATTGTATAATAACATACTAATTGTATTTTAAATATTTGATTTTTAATGAGAATTATTATTACAAAAAAAAAAAAAAAAAACATTTTTAACTATACTTGGAGTAAAAATAGTTCATAGACCCTCCTAAGTTTGTTAAAATGGAAAGGAAAATTTTAGTGTAGTATAGTATTTGTCGACTTACATAGTATCTAAAATAATCAATGACCCAACTAGTGTATAACTTAAACTAATCCGGGACCCAACTACTGTAGTATCTAATACGGAACCCAACTAGTATAGGTATTTTAATTTCGGGACCCAACTCGGATGCAGCCGATTATTCATATATAATTTAGAATTATAATAAATAATAATATTACACAAGTGTATTAAATATTATAACAAAATTAGTGCCGAAGTGTGTTTCGTACGCACGTTTATCGTTTTACATTGTTTATATACGTACGTGTCGTCGGCACGAATTTGTATACGAATATATTCTCATAGTACACAGTGAATAATAATATGTATTATAACGATGTTAATAGACAAACGGGTGTAATAATGATATCTTATAGTGTGTACTGTACATTATTCACAAAGACATTATACTAAATTCTTATTCCTCCTTTTTAACTTTACTTTTTATATTAAACTTCATAATGATGTGTTATGAAAGTAGATTTCTTAAATACGTTCAATTTAATTTTATTGATTCTAAATTAAATTTATGAAATTCAACTATTTAACTGGTAACTGACATTTAAGTTTGTTTTAGAATAACCCAAAATCGAATGCAACGCCATTAATTATAATAAAGGTGTAATTTGGGTTTTGTAAAATAATCATTATAACAGGTGATAAATTAATAATTAAGATTTATGTATTACTCGTATGATAATATTATAGTTTATGTCGTTCTTAAAAATGTATACTTACAATGCAAACGGCAACGAAAATGGCAATCGATATATAACCTTGAACCGCATCATATCACCTAAGCTTGAATATTAAGATTTTTTTTATTGAAATTGGAATCGCGAATGATTCGATTTCCATGAAATACCTATTGCTTTTTATACGGTTTTCACAGTTTCTTACTCAATATAATAATAGTAGTGTTAGCATAATACATCAGCACACGAAATATGTTTGAGTAAATAAATGAGTATTATACTCAGACGTTTATGGTGAACCTCTAATCTACTGCTTGCCAAATATCGATACAAAATTATTGTACTTTGTAAAAAACAATTGCACATTGCGACTGTTAATTTACTTGACTTTTTTTTTTTTTTTTTGATTAACATTATATAAAAAAAACTAGTCCCGCGGCTTTTTTGAAACAACTGTTGGCCTAAATAATTCAGTACACGTTCAATATAAATACGTTTCGATAATAATTATGTAGCAAAATCTTTTGTGATAATATTATAATATATAAATGATGGTAAGAATATTTTTCGTAACATCGTTGCTTTTGTTCGAGTATTAATATTTAATGTCGACCATATGGTATCGAGAGTGAATAGAGAAAATTGTACTTTTGTGGTGGTCCGAAGAGGCAAAACTCGCAATAATTTTTAGTGAAAATCGAAAAAACAAAAAAAAAATGCGAACACGAATATTATATAGGTATACTTAGTGATGTGCAAATTCCCGGGAATTTATTTACGGGAAATTCCCAGGCAATGTTTCCAGGATTATTCCTGAGATGGGAAATTTATCGGGAATATCGTATTTTTAAAATAAAAATATTGTTCAAAATGTGTTTCGATGTTTAATTCAATTTATAACTGTGACTGATCCGAATGACAAATGTTTTTTTTACCAAAAATATTATTGGAGAAAATCTCTATTATAAATTTAATATTTATGCGATATAAATGTAATTTAAGTGCATACTAACCGTGAGTGTAAAGATTGTAATTAATTTTAATAATAATAATAATAATAATAATAATAATAAAAAAACATTTATATTAATATTAAAATTTAATTAATATTTTTATTAATACGCTTAACAAAGCAGAGTAGGTGCGAAATAAAGTAGCTTGTACACTAACTACAATACGTTTTCTTTATTACCAACTGTCTTAAACTCTTATTACTGTTACAGTAATAATCGTTTAATTTGTTAAATTGTTTTCAAGGAATATTCCTAAGAAGTTCGGGAGTGTTCCTGGTGGAACATCTCTAGGTACACTGCAGATGAAACATGGTTATTCATCTTTGACGCGTATGTTTTAAAATCCATATTTAAAGCAACTTCAAGTGTCTCTTTTTAAACAGCAGCTGTAATGTCAGAACATCGTTTAGATTTGTTAATACAACCTAAATGTTCCGTAGTCTACGTCCAAGATGAACGCTTTCTGACCAAAAAAAAAAAAAAAAAAAAAATGTCTTAAAAGTATAAAAAATTATGTAAAACGTCCTTGAAAACAATAATATTTCCGGTTTATTCGAATTTAAGGAAAAAAAAAAATAATTGCAAAAATCATCAACATTTTTCAATTCATAAAAACTAGAGTACTGTTCTTTAAGAAGGTGGTGGTGATGAATTTTCCTCTTCCTTGATTGAACCATATAAATTTAAAGACGTACCCCGATTCGCCATTTCACTTCGGCCAATTCCCTGCCTTTGCTGCGTTTGCGTCTGCGTGGACGGGAGATTATGATCCGGGATTCTAGTACACATCCGCTTTTCCAGCCGGGTACTCGCCTCGGGTACTTCCGGGCTTGTCGATGTTCTACTCGCCTCCGGCATAAACTTGATTTCCTTCAGTTGCCCGGTTCTCCACTGGGGCGCGTCCGGGAATGTCGATGTTCTACTCGCCCCCGACATAAACGTGATTTCCTCCAGCCGCCGGCTATTCGAGAGCCCTTCAGGTGTGCTTTGTACATTCGAGTTTTCCGCCTGGGAGAGTGCTAACTCATTTCTAAAGGCGATTTCTCGTCCCAATTCCTCTGTTACGGTCTTTGAGGACATTATACTTTCATCATACGGAATTCCATATTTATATTTATTTATGAATTCAAATAAAGAGTTGTTGCTGTCGGCGCGCCACGCATCATTAACAAGGTGATTACTTGTTATCACGCGGAGAATGGAACATCCTCTATTAAAATTTAAATATTTTTCGGTTATGGGACATGGATTGGACAATAAATTTACTTTGATTACAATCCCTTGAAGATACCTATCTAATTTATCCATTATGTATTGGTCGTACATCTCTTCCCGATCTGTGACTAATACTGGCAAAAATAATTTTGAAGTAAGATTATTTACTGTATTAAAAATCTCATCGTCAGATTTGCAATCCAAGGTTTCAATGCACTCAGAACTTCTCTGTTATCAAAAATAAAAAAAAACAACATTAAATAATATTTACGCGAAATCGTCGTATTACATATTCAATCATTAGATAGTTGTGATAAATATTTGAAAACTACAAATTTGTTGGAGATGCACTTGAATCCTGGTGTAAAATGGATTCCGATCGCATTAATAAGAAGTATTAAAAAAAAAAAAACGTCCGAGTTATTTGACGAAAATACAAAAGTCCGCATTTGTGTCAGTGAAAACACATAATGATATTTAAACTGTTTCAAAACAGTTTTGTCAACTGATAAAGATTATCATTAATTCATTACAGTTAAAATTCGGAATACACAATATCCCACTGTGTTGAGTGTTTAAATTGAATAGTAAGTAACAGGAGCTTTCCTAGGATTCTTTTTGGGTGGAGGGGGTATAACTTTTAGATTATTTCGGAGCATACGAATTGGGTCCCTTATTGTATAATAACATACTAATTGTATTTTAAATATTTGATTTTTAATGAGAATTATTATTACAAAAAAAAAAAAAAAACATTTTTAACTATACTTGGAGAAAAAATAGTTCATAGGCAGTCCTAAGTCAGTTAAAATGGAATGGAAAATGTTAGTGTAGTATAGTATTTGTAGACTTACATAGTATCTAAAATAATCCATGACCCAACTAGTATAGGTATTTTAATTTTGGGACCCAACTCGTATGCCAGTGGCGGATTTATGGGGAGGATCCAGGGGGTTTAGACCCCTCCCAGGCGCTGATATTTATATTTAATTATATGCAGTGATGCACACGATTAATATCTGTGTACATTATTTGTCTATGATTCAAAATATGTACTGTAATAATAATAATAATACATTTTTAATTATTAATTTTCATTATTCAACAAATCTATTTTTTTAGTCTGATAAATCGTCTGCAGTACCTAATGGAAATTTATTGCTGTAAAGTTTATGTAAAGTTTTATTAATTAATACAGTTAAAACCAGTTTTTTATATAAATAAAAATAATACCATTGAAATTCATAATTATTTTCTCCCCCCCCCCCAGAAAATTTTTGAAAATCCGCCACTGTCGGATGCAGCCAATTATTTATATGTAATTTAGAATTATAATAATAATAATAATATAACACAAGTGTATTATATATTATAACAAGTGCCGCAGTGTGTTTCGTACGTACGTTTATTGTTTTACATTGTTTATATACGTACGTGTCGTCGGCACGAATTTGTATGCGAATATATTCTCATAGTACACAGTGAATAATAATATGTATTATAACGATGTTAATAGACAAACGGGTGTAATAATGATATCTTACAGTGTGTACTGTACCTGCAGCTGTGCAGCGGACCTTTATTATTTACTATAGAAATTTTCAGTTTTATTACTAGTATAGAAAAAATTGATGATTTTTTTTTTTGGTGGGGGGTTGGGGTGGGTTGAACATCGAAAACCATCCCCTGGGAACGCCCCTGGTAGGTAATATTGTTAACACACATTATTCACAAAGACATTATACTAAATTCTTATTCCTTCTTTTTAACTTAATGTATTATATTAAACTTCATAACGATATGTTGAATGTAGTATGTATATAAAAAATTATAAAATTTTTCATAACAAATAATAATATGCATATAATAATCCAAATGAATTCTTATAATTGTGAGTAGATGTATTCATGTAGATGGAAATTATTGAAAGAATTTCCTGTTGTAAATTAATTCCTAGGAGTTTCTTTTATCACTATTTACAATTATTTTCTATTGCCATTGCTATGGTAACGTATTAAATGTATTAAATGATTTTTAACATGAGTATTTATGGATATATTTTTACTTAATACTATAAGTTATCATAAAAATGTAAAATGTCCCCAAGACATATTTAATGTCAATTTATTATTTCGAAATATTGCTATTAAAATCAACGTAACGCTTTACTTATTTATTTTAAATCCTGAGCGGAGTGAAGTGAAGGGTGTTTTATCAATGATATTTATTATATTTCTATTTAATTTTTTTTAAGATTCTCCGCGAATACAACAAATGCAACGTCATTAATTATAATATAATAAAGGTGTAATTTGGGTTTTGTAAAAATAATCATAACAGGTGATAAATTAATAATTCAAATGTATGTATTAATCGTATAATATTATAATTTCTAATGTAATATGTCGTTCTTAAAAATATATACTTACAATGCACACGGCAACGAAAATGACAATCGATATTATAATCTTGAACCGCATCATATCACCTAAGTTTGTATATTAAGATTTTTTTTATTGAATGTGGAATCGCGAATGATTCGATTTCGATGAAATACCGTTTATTTTTTTTTACGGTTTTCAGAGTTTTTTATCCAATATAATAAATATAATAGTAGTAGTATTAGCTTAATGTAGTAGCACACGAAATATGTTTGTTAAAATAAATAATTTTTATACTCGGACGTTTATGGCGAACCTCTTATCTATTGCTTGCCAAATATCGATACAAAATTATTGTACTTTGTAAAAAACATTTGCACAGTTAATTTACTTGAGTTTTTTTTTTTTTTTTTATTAACATTATATAGAAGAAACTAGTCCCGCGGGGCTTTTTTGAAACAACTGTTGGCCTAAATAATTCAGTACACGTTCACTATAATACATATGGATAATTATGTAGCAAAACAGTTGGTAATTATTATAATTTAAATGATGGTAAGAGTATTTTTCGTATCATCGTTGCTTTTGTTCGAGTACTACTAATAGTGCTGTCGACCATATATTCATATATGGTATCGAGAGTGAATAGAGAAAATTGTATTTTTTTTTTTGTTGAAAAATGCGAAAAAAATTTCCTGTATTAACCAAATAAACAATCCAGCCCCGAAATAATATGAACTGAAATAAAATTTTACATTTTCATCTAGAATTTAATTATGTTTCAAGAAGTTGCCGTTTGAAACATTCGGACAAGTGTATTTGTACGACGGTGTTCACAGAAGAGGAAAAAATACAACCTTATTGTAAAAAAGCATGAGCTTTTACGCTTCACCACTGAGAAAAATTCCATCGTGCCACTGATATTCAGCCTTAAGTTCTCCACCACTCATCTCTAAAATGACCCAAAAGTTATATAAAACAAAAAAAAAAAAAAAAAAATGTCTTAAAACTACAAAGAATTACGTAAAACTTTTTCGTAAACGATTTCTGGTTTAATGGAACAAAACAATAATTGCAAAAGTCATTAAGATATTTTAATTCATAAACACTAGAGTATGTGTTTTAAGAATGTAGTGGTGACTTTTTCTTTTTGTCGATTGAATGATATGATTTTGAAGACCCAGCACGATTCGACCAATCATCTAAGTTGATTCTCTGCCTTCACTGCGTTTCTGTCTGCCTGGACTGCAGATCATCGATCGGGCTTCTAAATCTCACCCTCCTTTCACCCGACTTGGGTAAGTTCGTGTTTGTCGATGTTTTTATCGCCCCTGGTATAAGCGCGGTTTCCTCCTGTTGCCGGCTACTCGAGTCCCATTCAGATGTGTTTTGTACATTCGAGTATTCCGCCCAGGAGCGTGCTAAACTATTAATTCTACCGGTAATTTTTCGTCCCAATTTCTCTGTCACAGTCATCGAAGACATATGACTTTCATTGTACGGTTTCCCTACTTCGAATTCAGATAGAAAATCGTGTACGGATATGGTGTCCCCGGAGCGCCACGCATATTTAAATAGGTGATTATTAATTATCATGTGGAATGAGCGATCCTTTCCATCAATTTTTAAATAATCCTGGGTTATGGGACACGAATTGAAGTTTGAATTTACTTTGATTACAGTCTCATAACCTTGCCCATTTAAAACGTCTATCACGAGTTTGTCAAAGTCCTTATCCCGATTTGTTGTGACGTATACTGGTAGATACGACGTTGTAGTACGAGCACTTACTGCATCAAAAAAGGCAACGTCAGAGTCGCAATTCACGGTGTCATTGCATTCAGAACTTCTCTGTTATGAAAAAAAAACAACATTAAATAATATCTACTCGAAATCGTCGTTTTACTTATTCAATCCATTAGATAATTGTGATAAATATTTGAAAACTATAAATTTGTTGGAGATGCACTTGAATGGATTCCGATCGGACTAATATAAAACATCAAAAAAATAAACGTCTGAATGATTTGACGAAAATACAAAAGTCCCCATTTGTGTCAGTAATAACACATAATAATATTTAACTTATCAGTGTTGAAAACAGATATACGTATTATACTATGACTTATGATGTGTTTCTGGAAATCGTCTCGGAGAACGAGTTTCTGGGAACAAGAAATATTTCCAAAACACACCGAATATTCTACAGATGAAAAATTTTCGATTTCTTTGTAACATAGCCAAAAGGATATTCAAAAAGTATCTCATCTCCTCTATCACATAAATATAGTATAACTAAGGTATTGTTACTTCTACTAATGCATATATTTGGTATGCATTAAATACAATATTGAAATTTGTTTGCTTAATATAAATTAAATACACATTGCAAGTATATATATTATATATATATATATATATATATATATATGTATATATACGTGTGTGTGTGTGAATGTATGTAAAAAATGTTAATAAAATATGAAGATTATCACGCGTACCTTATATGTTATAAATTATGTTATAGTACTTTAAATTATAATGTACATATAAAATAAATTATTGTACTAATCACATCAAAATTAATTATTTTAACAAAAAAAAAAAAATAATAGTAAATATAAATAATTCCTATCGCTCAGGCATTATATCAGTAGCGTGAAGTGTTTTTTAGCAAAGTTTATATTGATTTTAATTACACAGTTTTATCAATCAACCGATGAGGAAAATCATAAATTCATTACGGTTAAAATTCTGAATATATGCAAAATATCCGGCTGTTTTGAGTTTAAATTAAATACATAGTAGGTAACGAGAGCATGCCTAGGGTTTCGTTTTGGGGGGGAGTGGGTATAACTTTTAGATTATTTAAAAATGTAATTTAGAATTATAACATTAATAATATTACACAAGTGTATTATGAATTATAACAACATTAGTGCCGCAGTGTGTTTCGTACGCACGTTTATCGTTTTACATTGTTTATACGTTTGTACGTGTCGTCGGCACGAATTTCTCATGCGAATATATTCTCATAGGACACAGTGAATAATATTATGTATTTAAACGATATTAATAGACAAACGGGTGTAATTATGGTACCTAATAGTGTGTACTGTACCTGAAGCTGTGCAGCGGGCCTAATAATTCCCTATACAAATTTTTAATTAGATTTAAACTAGAGTAGGAAATTTTGATGATTTTTATTTTTTTTTTAGGATGGTGGTGGGTTGAACACCAATAACCATCCTCTGAGCACGCCTCTGGTGGGTAATATATTGTTTAGAGCAATTATTCAAAATGGCATTGTATTAAATTCTCATTCCATTTTTTAACTTTATATTTTATATTGAACCTCATAACGATGTGTGATGAATGTAGTATGTACATAAAAAAATACAAAAATCTTTTATAATAAATAATCATATATATATATAATTATTATATATATATATATATAATAATCCTAATAAATTCTTCTCATAATTGTGCGTAGATGTATTAATATAGATGGAAATTATTGAAAGAATTTCCTGTAAATGAATTTCCAGGAATTTCTTTTCATCACTATTTACAATTATTTTGAAAAATGTATTAAACGATTATTAGCATGAGTATTTACGAATATTTTACTTAATATTATAAATTATCACGAAAAAAAAAAAAAAAAAAAAAATGTCCCTGAGAAACATTTAATGTCAACATATTTTTTCGTAATATTACTATTAGAATCAACTTAACGCTTAACCTACTTATTTTCAATTCTGAGCGAAGTGAAGTAGTGTTTTATCAACGATATTTATTATATTTTTATTTTAATTTTTTTTTAGATTCTCGACGAATACAACAAATGCAACGTTATTAATATTATAATAATGGTGTAATTTTAAGTTTTGTAAAAATAGTTATTATAACAGGTGATAAATTAATAATTCAAATGTATGTATTACTCGTATAACATTATGGTTTATAATAATCGTATCAAAAAATGTATACTTACAAAGCACACGGCAACGAAAATTGCAATCGATATCGTAATCTTGGACTGCATCGTAAGCTTGTATATTAAGACTTTTTTATTGAAATGTGAATAGCGAATGATTCGATTTCGATGAAATATTGCTTTTTATACGGTTTTCATACCCAATTTACACAAAATATGTTTGTTAAATAAACGAGTAATGTACTCGGGCGTTTATGGCGAACCGCTATTCTCTTGATTGCCAAATATCGATAACAAAATTATTATACTCGATAACAAACATTTACACAATGTGACTGTTAATTTACTTAGAGGTTTTTTTTCTTTCTATCAATATTAAATAGAAAAAACTAGTCGTGGCTTTTTTGAAACAACTGTTTACCCAAATAATTCAGTGCGATAATCCAGCGTCACAGTCGTGGCGCGATCTAAGTAAAAAAAAAAAAAAATAATAACTGTAAGACGGTGTGTGTATAGTGTATATCGAAGCAGTTGGAGTTGCCCATATGTTATACAACATAACCAGTGGCGGATTTATGAGTTGAATAATAGTCGGCAAACACCTTAGAAGGGCCCCCGAGCACGATTTACTCGGCTTTTACGAAAAGAAAATGAAGTAGTTAATTTACATATAGCTCGCACTTTATCTCGTTAAAAATGCACTAAAATTAATTGCATTATTTTTCCGAAAACTCCTTTAAATAATTCCACTAAACACGTCTTAAAATTGTATTTGAGTTGTTGCAATTAAATACATAACATTAAAATGTATAAACACACTTATTTGTTGAAACAACAATTTGATTCACAGTACAAAATAAAATCGAACATTAAAGATTCAAAATTATCCTTTTAAATTTTGTGTTTTAAACTTAAAAAAATCCGGACATACTTCGCACGATGGGTGTACTTCGCTCGTCGGGGTGTTCTTCGCACGTCGGGTGGGATTCTCTTGAC
>JAIPRM010014358.1:0-10809 GCA_025469315.1 Stegophylla sp. TES_Ste_2020
TGTTCAGAATCGTTTTACTGAAGAAATGATTTATCGTTTCTTTAAAATTTAATACGCCCGTCAAGAGAATACCACCCGTCGTGCGAAGTACACCCATCGTGCGAAGTATGTCCGGCTTTTTTTCGTTCATTATTTTTACTTTTCTTTATTCATTAAATAAACAAAAACAAAGTAAAGTATAGACAAGAAAGCCGGACATACTTTGCACCGAGGATATTCTCCAAGGATATCTCGTGACCATTTCTAGTGGTTGGTGAAAGTGTCAAGTCCTTAGGGAATTCCGGTGATGTCATATTTTGCCATTTTTTTGACAGTTTTGACGCTTTTCAAAATAGTACTGAGAAATTTGAAAAATGACCTCTCAAAAGGACCATCTGGGTTCGATTTTGGATCTATAAAGTTAATAATTGAAACTTTTGGACAAGTATTTCTATATGAAAAAGTGTTTCAAAAAAAAAAAAAAAACATCATTGTAAAGACATACATTAGCTTCTTCTCATCGTTCAGAATCTAAAATGACGTTTCAGTACCGACGATTATTAGTTATAAGTATATGCTAGATTTGGAAAACTACTTCTACATTTAAAAATAATCCTTAAATCATTTTTGACATAGTAATTTATAGATGTAAACATCTATAAACTTATATTAGATTATTCACTTATATTTCAAAAATACTTTTTTTTCACAATTATGAACTTCATGAAATTCTTTGAGCTAAATCAATTCGATTCCTATTTCATTGTCAATAACATCCTTTTAAATTTCAACAAGTTCTAAATGTTTTATTGTTTTTTCCTATATATTGCTGATGGAGATTTTTCAACAAATGTAAAAATCCAAATTTAGAACACATGCAAAAATTCTTTGTTCCAAAGAAGACAAAAACTGCTTTAGTTTTGAGATTCCGTAAAATTTTTTTCTTCGCTCAAATTTTTAATTCCTGATATTTTAGATTCTGAACGAAGTGTGAAGAAGCTTTTTTTTTACAATGATGTTTTTTTTTCTGTGAACACTTTTTCGTATGGATCTATATGTCCAAAAGTTTCGATGAGCAACTTTATAGATCCAAAATTAAACCCAGATGGTCCTTTTAAGAGGTCATTTTTCAAATTTCTCAATAATTTTTTCAAAAGCGCGAAAAAACTGTCAAAAAAATGGCAAAAAATGCCATCACCAGAATTCCTGTAAAATTAAAAATTTGACCAAAGGTGACAGGATAAAATTAGTACTGATTATGTTATAGTGCAGAGGTTCTCAAAGTGTGGGGCGCGTTAAATCTTTATAAGGGGGGGGGCGCAAGAAATTATTTAAAATTAACATTGTATATTGTATTGGCAGGACAGAAAAAGATTTGTGAAATTCACGTAATAGTAATCACGTCCTGTAGAGAGTGTAGGAGTCTCTCCTTGTTTCACCAAACTTTGTGATGAAAAAATACAAGCCCACCCATCACATTAAAAGTGACCGGTTTATTAAAAATCTTAATTATTATTATTTTAATTTGAAATTATTTATAGAATATTCATAAGGTGTAAGGCAATATATGAAAATCAATTTTTGTTTTTCGCTAATTATGAAGATATGTAACAAAATTATTTTTAGTTTAACATTTAAGATCAATGCGTGTATATTAGTATAATATGTAAGATCATTATACAACCACACAAAAATGCATTAATTTTGTTATTCTGGTCGAATTTTGACCATTTGGTGATTTTAATACTTATAATTAAGTAACTCTTTACCCAAATTTGATCATTTACATGATTAACGAATTGCCCATGGCTTATTCTGTAGTTGAATAACAATTGTTAAACAAATTTTAATTTGCAATTATTGTATATTAAATAAAGCTCCGCTCAGAATCAAATTATTGAAGAATGATTTATCGTTTCTTTAAAATTTAACACACCTGCCAAGAGTATCTCACCTGAGGTACGAAGTACACATTTTTTTAAAATTTTTTAGTTAGTACCATTACAACACAGTTTAAATTATAAACAAATATAAAAATGTATACATTATTAAGTACCACATAATATTTATACATGATACATACAATAAAGTTTAAAAAAACAATTACCAATAAGATTTGTAGTAAATACTATTTAATATTATTTATAAATTCAAAATTACAAAATTGAATTTTTTTATCCTATATATTCATTTATTATAATGTATTGTCTAGTAGGATTACAAAAAGAACATAATATGTACGATTGAACTGAAAAGGCCAAAAACAAATATATTCAATAGGTAAATAAATATTTTATATTCACAAGCCTTATTAAATTTATATATGTTGAAACTATCACAAGTCTTAATAATTGAAACAATCAAAAGATACTTTCACATTTTCACATAATACAGCAGCTAATAAAAATAAATACAATTAATAATAATGAAGCCTAGATAGATAAAAATAAAACATATCACTATAAGTATATAATTTGATAATTATGATATACAAATCAGGTATAAATAATAATAATATAAATAATATGCAGAAGGTAATGAGTATAATAAAATATAAATAAAAACAATTATTTATTCATCATGTATGTGTTATTAATAAATAATGACCAGTTTTGTTAAGATTAGGTTAAAAATATAAATGATATAGAGAAATAACAATCAAAATTAAAATTATAAATTTAATATGTTAAATTTATTGTTTGTATGTAACATTTTTAAATTTACAAAACTTTTTGTTTTATACTTTTAAGATAAAGATAAATATACAAAAATAATTTTTGTATATTTTTTGTTTGACTAAAAATCAAACATTTTTTACATTTTTTAAATAAAAAAGTGCATTCTGAATTTTTTTTATTAATTTTGAAGTTTTTAACTTTAAATAAAGAGATTTGTTAAGAAATAGAGGTTTTCTATTTATAAAAATATAATCTATCCACCAGACTAATGACTAGTAAGAAAATTTGAGTAATTATTCATATTGAGATTAAATACTGAAAATTTATAGTTTGAAAATTAAAATACTATGTTAAATACTTAAAACAGTTAAACTATCTGTGTTATGAAAACATACTTAATACTTTAATTAAAATTCAACACAGCAAGTGATTTACAAAACATTCAACATGAACAATATGAAAATGTAAAGGATATACATTATATGACAAAAAAATCACCAATAAACTAAAAATTTGACAATAACAATATTGAATTTTGTAAAAAAAAAAAAAAACAAACAAACAATTTAATTTTAGTAGAGATAAAAAATTAATTTTTAAATAAACATTTATCCATTGACAATGCATTAATAAAAAATTGTTCACAATTTTGTTTATAAAGACATGATACATTATAAGAACTGTAGTACATTCACTTGTGCTAGCCATTTTTTAAGAATAAATAAATATACCCAATTTATCTGTGAGATTTATAAAGATTAAAATTATGAATTATTAACTTATTTACCTAAAATCTATATAATTTTTTAATTTTATGTCCTGACTAACTCATTAATAAAGACACATTAATCTTTATAACTAACTTAATATTATTCTTTTTGAAGTGCTATCTGTTAATTTTCATAATGATAAGATAAATTATATTCTAATAAGTAAAGAATTAAAAACTGTCTTTTATATTATACAAAATAAACATTTTACAATTAATTATTTATTGATTAGCATAATGGGTCTAAAAATAATTATTGTTTAGTTTTAACCAAAATGATAATGTATTTTTTTTTCAGTCAATTACCTTCTTAAAATATGATTCACATTTAAATTTGCAAAAATTGCACATCACAAAGCAAGGACATTAGTAACTTGTACCTCGTATACAAACAATCAAACACTTAATCATTATATTTGAGTTAAATTTTGAATTCATTTTAATTATAAACAGTCTTAAAAATAAACAAAATGAAAAACAAACCATCAATATTTGTTGAAAAGTATAAACTAACAAGAATATATAAATAAAAAAAAAATAACGTCCTTGCTCCTATTCGAAATCATAATACTCAAATTCTTGAATATTTTTAACTTTGGGCCTACAATATTATCATATTCAATAAAATATAATTAGTATATAGATATTAAGTAGCTATATAGTTAGCTAATAAACTCATATAATTGAATTCAGTTTATTATATTATTACACTGTACAAATCAAACTAAAAAATAACATTCTGTACACATCACTATTTTTACATAATTTTGCCTAAACAATTGATAAAGTAATATAATATATATATATTATTCAATTATTAAACAGTTACAGTTAAATCCTATTGATTATGAGTCGGTTGATTATTGGTAGGTTTTTGTTTTTCACGATTGTATTGCTCTAACATTTCTGGTGGTACCAGCATCCTAAGATTAGAATTTTCTGTTTCTAATAGTCCAACTTTATCCATTAATTCTGCAATTTTTTCTTTTAACACTTCAACTTCTTCACGCACAGCATACATAAGATGACTTTTGACCAAATCCATGGCTTGCTCAATTTTATTGTCAATAGCAACAGTATTAGTTCCACTAGTAGTAGGAGGTACATTATCAACATCTTCACTATTGGCATCTTCTTTTTTTTTATTGACAGTTTCTACTGCCTTCACTGAAGGTTTATATGGAGCTATATTTTGCTGTTGAGAAGGAATGTAACAATTTTGCATATTGGCATAGTTTTGGTTGATAGGTACATGTTGTTGTAGTGAATATGTCATTTGTTGTTGGGACATAGGACCTGGACCTGAAGGCTGATTGTTATTTTGTGGTATAACATTAAGTTGAGGTTGTTGTATCATATTAGATTGTACCACTGGTTGTTGCTGTTGAATATGCATTTGAGTAGATGTAACAGTATGGGTAGGAATTTGCATTACAGCTTGTTGAAGTTGCATGGAACTTAAACTTTGAGCCTGTGAATAAGTTGGCTGGTGCATGATAGGTTGGTTAGTTTGCATTGGTAATTGTTGAGGCTGAGATTGCATCATTTGTTGAGGCTGTTGATATTGTTGACCTGATTGTTGCATATGTTGTGGTTGAATAACTTGTTGATTTTGAGATTGAGAAACAGACATTTGGGAATTTGATTGACCTATTCCCAACTGCTGTGGTAGTACTTGATTTTGTTGAGACATATTTTGATTGGGTTGTAAAATTTGTTGAGTTATCGGCTGACTGGGTTGACTAGTTTGAGTAAGTTGTTGTTGTATTTGTTGTTGGGGTTGTTGTGGTTGTTGCTGTTGAACTTGATTTTGTTGATTTATCTGTTGTCCTTGGTTGTGAGTTTGTTGAGACATAATTTGCCCTGTGTGAGTAATTTGTTGATTATTTTGATGAATCATTTGATTTTGGCCAGTTATTTGACTTATCTGTTGTTGCTGAGGAATTTGTTGTTGATTAATTTGTTGAGGTTGAGATTGAATTTGAGGGGTTTGAATTTGTTTCGGATGTTGTAATTGTGCTTGTTGAGGGATTTGTTGGTTCTGTAGAGGAATTTGTTGAGGTTGTTGGGGAATTTGCTGATTTGGTTGAGCTATTTGTTGTTGCATTTGATTTGATTGAGGCATCTGTGTCTGATTTGTCAATTGAGAAATCTGAGTAATATGATGTGTTTGTTGAGGCAGCTGCTGCTGGATTTGAGTACCTTGTGGTGCTTGTATTTGTTGACCAACTTGTTGCATTTGTTGGGACCCTTGTTGTTGTGATGAAGTTACTTGCTGAACATGTGTTTGTTGAGATTGTGGTGTTTGTTGAGTCTGCTGAATAAGCTGCTGGGACATTTGTTGAGTTTGTTGAGGAACAGTCTGACTTTGTTGAGGTTGACTAGGTTGAGAAATTGACGGCTGGTGAGACAATTGTTGATTCTGTTGAATCATTTGAGGTTGCATTTGATTTTGTTGCACCATGTTTTGCTGTGGGCTAGGTTGTTGCATTTGTTGGACAGGGGGTGGCAATTGTTGCTGGTTCTGTTGTAACTGAACATGACTTTGCAATGGTTGATTTTGAATAGGTATTGACTGATAGGGTTGACTAATGTGCTGGTTGGGCATAGAAACTGTAGTTGACGATTCAGAAGTAACATTTTGAGACTGAATTGGTGAAGAATTATAATATTGAGGAACTTGCTGATTAATTATTTGGTTAACTGGTGGTTGTAATGAAGCACAATTAGGCAAAATAGATTGATTCTGTGGAACAAATGATTTTTGAAACTGTGCTGGCATGCTATGTTGTTGCATGATTTGTTGTTGTACATTTGCCTGTGACATAGGCTGTTGATATTGTGGCATTGATTGAGTGACATGCTGATCAACAGAGGTTAGATGCTGAATAGGTTGTATTGATTGGTTTTGATTTTGCATGACATTGATAACTGGTTGAGTTTGTTGCAACTGAGGTTGCATAACACCAGCATTAGAAATTACTTGCTGAATTTGATGAGATTGTAAACTGGAATGTGGTATACAACCTTGATTAACATTATGTTGAGCTGGTATTTGAACTTGGGTTAGACTTTGTGGCTGTGGGGCTTGCACTGGCGTAGGAATTGGCTGACTTGTTAAAACTGGAACTTGCATATTAGTCTGTAAACTTTGCCCTGGAGACACACAAGCACTATGAATAGGGGTAGTAACACCAGATGATACAATATTATAGACAGAAGTCTGATTTTTATAATTATCAGTGGTATTACAATTAGTAGTATAAGTACTGACATTATTAGTACTGACTTTCAACTCGGTACTTTCTTGTTGTCCATTATCTAACGGCTCAGTTGTATTGTCAGATTCATTTGCTGGAGAAAAAGCTTTATTTTCACCATTTACCATTATTAATTTATTGTTTCCTGACTGTTGTTGATTCATTGAATGATCTAAAAAGTCCATACATACCCAACGACCCCGTTTGAACGGTTCTGTACTTTCAATTTTGACCACTTTAAAACGTTCATTTCTATTTTTATTTTGAAGACCATTCAAATCACCCTCACTTTTTTGTAAACTAGCATCCACACCATGGATATCTTCATTTTTTATAGAACCTAAGTGGTTACTATCAGAATTATCAACAATAGCCAGACCATATTGTGAACTAGTAGGTATGACTGGTGCAGAACCCCCTAAATCGTTGGATGAATTGTATACAACTATGTTTTCAGCATAACTTTGCAAGTCAGAATCATGCCGACTGTCTGTCTTATGGTCTTGAACATTTGAATCAGTGTCAGGCGAGTCTTCATCATTGTCATCGTTATTTGGTTCTGTGATACTAGTTATCTCAAATGATGTCTTTTTTGCTACACAGTTGTCACTGGAAGGTGCCAGGGAATTAGTGTTTTCCACACAATTCTGTTTTACATCAGACTGTGATGTATCGTTAAAATTTTGATCTCCGTTACCATCATCCATGGCGATACTTACTGTCTACTACGATCTCCTACAGAATGAATTAGGCTGGAAACATAGCCTATAGATATGATCATAAATTATAATATTGGTATCAATATTACAGTGTGTTAAAATGAGAAAAAAATAGTGCGCTACATACTTTTATTATTATGTACATTATGTTGAAACGAGACGTCAATGAGTTGATACAAATGAAGATTGAAAAAATGTTGAATAAACATACGCGTACGTACACAACCTACTAGTTGCGACATTAATCAGACACTACGGCGCGGACAACAGGCGTCAATGTTGTGATTAAGAGAAGCAGAAAGAAACGCATGACATTGAGAAACAAACGATCCAGACAATTAAACTTTTTAACATTTCGCTGACGAACTGTATATTATTTTGACAAAACACGCCTCACCAAGAAAGAATGCGCGAAAAAAAAACAACCTCGACCTTGCGATCATATGTCGATCGGTTATCAGATAATAATTATGTATATCAAGTATAGATAATATTTACTATTTTATGCACAGAATATATATATATATATTTATAATGGAAATTATATATACCTGTGATTATCTGATATGAAAATGGAATAAATCATTTTTTACCACCAAATAACTGATATAAGTTTTAGTACCACGCTCGATTAAAGATATACTGGTTAAACAACGAGAGGTGATAATGTGACCCGCAAAAGTGCGATTGAACATTTACTGAATCATAGCGCCATCTATCGGTTATACTATATTATATTTAAATAAGTTATCCGCCATTTTTTAAATAAGTCTAATACAAATTCAGTCTAATTAAAAAAAAATTAAATATATTTAATATATAATGTATTATGAAGAATATAGACCGTATGCTAAAATGGAGGGGGGTTATGATGGAAGATGGGAACTGGATAACGTTTTTCAAGACCTCGATTACTGTAAAACGTCACAATCAACAGTTGTTGAATGTGTAGTTTATTTTCTAGCAGGGTAAAATTTCAATGACAAAATTTAATCATAATATTATTATCACTTTTTTACTGTTAATTATTTCTTAGATACATAACAAGGAGGCTGGAAAAAAGTACAAAATACAAACAGACTGTGGAAAATCTACTCAGCAAGCAGCTGACTTAGTCAATTTAAAGACTAGAGGATTCTTAGCGCATCCCAAGCATCATTTATTCTTAATTATTCAACAAATAAAACTTAACTTTTTAAAACATGCAAAATCCACAAACCCATTTGAGAACACATTTGAAGAATTTTTTTTAAATGAAAACATTAAACTCTATTTTCCATGCGCAATATTCATAAAACAGATTTACTAACAAATGTATTTACTATGTACATAACAATGCGGATGAGGCAGTTCTCATACATGAAGAATCAGGAATTTACAAAACAAAAAAAAAATTGTCAAAGTTGGTAAATACCTAAATAAGGTATATATATATATATATGTATATACCAGGTATATGTATATTTACTTCTAATAAATAAAAAGTTTTTGCATTAAACATTTTGTATAGTAAATGACTTATATTTATTGAAAAGTTTGATTTGATAACATTATCTTATCAAACTGAACCTTTATCACTAACTGGTAGTCCAACAAATGGTTGAATTATCCGGTTTTATTTAAATTATTAATTTGCTTTTTGTTCATTTCCTTTAAAATGCCGATTTTGTGTTCAGTTTATGGGTGCGTAAATAAATCTAACAATAAGTCATTATCGTTTTATCGATTTCCAAAAGTTAAAACCAATACTTGTTCGGATTTTAAAGCCAAAATGTTGGCACAACGTACAGCTTGGTATAAATCATTAAAAAGAAAAGATGTTTCTGAAAGTCAACTACATAATATGCGTATTTGCTCAATACATTTTAAAACTGGTAAATAATATTTAATATATCTGTTAAAGTACTATTGTTGTAACTTATCATTATTTATTTCATAATTTGTGAAAAACTAAAATAATTAATTAATCAAGCAGTTACACAATTGAAAATATCATTAAAAAATTTATAGTATGCATAACTAAAAGCAATTATGAGCTTACCTCAGCAACAATGAGAACATAATCATTAAAAGCAAGCCATTTAGCATTATTTACCCAACCACTTACAAAAAAGTTGTACGCCTCTTAAACTTTTGTATGCTTTAAATTCGTTTAAAGTATAAGCACTTTTAGTTAAAACTAAGTAGTTAAAAACATCAGGGTACGTAACTTTAGACAATAAATCTAAGTCAGTTGTCCAAGTAACAGATGAATCTTTCAACATAAAATAAGGATCCTTAGAACTTATAACTTCAATTTTTTCCATGTACCTACATTTTACGTCCCCCAATAAACTTCTAACATGATTACTTAATTGTAAAGACATTATGTTTTATAATAATGAGTAAAACCTACATAGTTAATTTATAAAATTTAAAACTTATTTAAAACAATTAACTACCAATGTTGAATTTAATGTCAATAATACCATAATAATAGATAGGTACCATAGAAAGTGGACTACCAAACGGTGATAAGAAAAGCCGACATTTAAACATAACCTAAATCTAAGTGATCAATACATATGCAATTATTATGTGTTAGTTATTTGTGTACTTAACCTATACTGAGTCTAGGGTAAAAAAAATAAAATAAATGGTTCTTCTAATACGTGTAAATGGTTTTTACCAATCACATACAAATGGGATTTTTTTTTTCCGACATAATAATATTTGTGTAAAATTATAGATGATAGGTTTCTGAAGGGCTCTAGTCCTCTAGTTGTAGCACAGAATTATTGGAAATAATTGCTGGTTGGACACAACTTTGGTGTATTTTTTATTTTATCCATTGCGCCTGCAATAACGATAAATTTGTTAGGTTTTAATATGTTGATATACTATTAGCAGTGTTTAACAGTTTTGAAAAATATACTCTTCAAAGTGTCCCTTAGAACAATGCCTGACATATTAAATTGCTACTTCAAAACTGAATGTTTGTATAAATAAATAATGTTTTATGCTATTATAATATAATATGTATACAGTGGAACCTCGATTAACCGTGACTCGCTTATCCGTGTTTGCGATTAACCGTGCACACTTTTCCGAAAATTTAAAGAAAAAAGTGTGGACTGTTATGTTATAAATGCTTTAAGTTCTAATCGAGCAATTTATATTATATTACAATATACGATATCGAAAAACGTATAATTTCATTTTTGACGATAACAATATAAAGATAAACAATACATAGTTATAGTTGAACATTTTAATTGTTACATTACATTATACATATATAATATACAATATCGACAAATGTATTAAATTACATTTTTGACGATAAACAATATTTTAGATTGTTTCATAATTTATGTTTATCAAATCACCATTAATTTACACTTTTGGTCTCTTCTATAATCGTT
>JAIPRM010014359.1:0-10809 GCA_025469315.1 Stegophylla sp. TES_Ste_2020
GAAAATTTTTTTTTTTTCTTATATCATTAACTTCCTTCGTTCAGAATCGTTTTACTGAAGAAATGATTTATCGTTTCTTTAAAATTTAATACGCCCGTCAAGAGAATACCACCCGTCGTGCGAAGTATGTCCGGCTTTTTTATATTCACTTGAAAACTATGTACCCATAATTTGAAATTAAAAAGAAAACAAAAATCTATTTAAGTCAGTGGTCTCAAACATGCGGCCGCGGGCCATATGTGGCCCGTGACCCCTTTTGATGTGGCCCGCAATAAAAATGTACAAATAAAATTGTAAAAATATTATTGTATTTATTTTTGCATTTAAACATCATAGAATAATTATTATAATTGGACACTCATAGTATTTTATTTTTACATAAATCATTCGAAAATTTCCAACATAATATTTGAAATGGGTAAATCTAATATACAAAGGTAAAACATTCCTTTGTTTATTGGTGTATTCAATCGGTGTAATAAAATAGAACTAAAATAAAAATAAAATAAAATAGAACGATGCACACCTTTTTTATTAATTCTATTTCTCTTACAATATGTCCTAGATGTCAGTTTCAAGTGCAACTTAAAAATTAAAATAAATACCTAATTAATTAAAATGTTTTAGATACTATTTTAAAATTTTGTTCAGTTTATGTTCATTATATTTTTCAACTGTAATTTTGAAATAACACGAAGTAAAACAAACAACTACTCTGTTTATATTTTTATAAATAATTTTAGTAAATATAATAAAAGTAACTATGTAATATATTTGTCTTCGTTTTGTATTCAATTTTAAGAATAAAAATAAAATAAAGGACATTTAGGTTTTGGCCTGTGAACTTTTTTGTTTTAAATATTTGGCCCGTAGGTGATTTGAGTTTGTGACCACTAATTTAAGTGATCTTCTATTTAATTATGAATTATATTTGAGTTTAAATGTAGACAAAATGTTAATCTATAAATAATCAGCACCAAAAACTAATGTAGGAATAAGTATATTTAACAATATAGTGCAATTAAGCAATTACTTATGAACACCCAATAATCATACAAATTAATTGAAATAATAATAGGTAATTTATTTATTAATTTACAAGGTGAATTGTGTGTAATAATACAATAATTTTTAGATTCTGAACGAACTAAGAAGAAGCTAGTGTTTTTACAATGATGTTTATATTTTTTTTATTTTTATTTCCAAAAGTCTCGATCAGTAACTTTTTGAAACCGGATTTCTATTTTTTTTTTTTTTTGGAAAAAAACTACCAAAAATTTGACAAAAAAACACTCGGAAACCATTAGTTTTTGTTCCAAACTTTATGCAAATTTAAACAGATAGACAATGAGAAACGTTTTGGAGCAAGAAAATTTTGAAAATACGAAAAAAAAATAAATTAAACTATAAACAAGAAAGATATACTTCGCACCACGGACATTCTTCGCACTTCGGGTCAGATACTCTTGGCGAGTGTGTTGAAAATGACGAATATTATTGTTCTTTAAAATATTATTAACTTCTTTTGTTCAGAATCGTCTTATTGAAAAAATGATTTATCGTTTCTTTAAAATAGTTATACACACTCTTTAAGAGAAACTTAACCCGAGGAGCGAAGAATATCTAGCTTTCTTGTCTATGTTTTTTATTATTAAAAATCCAGGAGAACAATGTTTCAATAGAACAAAACATCTTTGAATCATTATTTTTAGACAACATAAAGATTTATCATAGAATACTAAAACGGAATATACAGATATGTACAAATACATAGGTAGGTTAGGTTGTTTAGGTCGTTATAGTTATAAATAATAATAGTAATATCAAATATATTATTCATTCCTAACAAATTTAGCTATTTGACAATAATACTTTACATTATTACGAAATTTGTAATATGATAAGTTCATTTATATGAATAAAATAAAAAATATGAAAGATAAAAAATTAAATAAATTTTTTTAAGAATTTCATTCAATAAATTTATAATTATGATGCTTTTAGTATTTTATAATGTTATCAAACTTTATGTTATTGTCCATATATTGAGTTTACTTAAAATGTGATTATTATTAATTAAATTAATACAGTGGAATCTCGAGAACTCAAACGTCTATAAGTCGGAGTTTTGATATCTAACTCGAAGAAATACCTGAGCCCTAGCATTTCTAAATATTAATAAAATATTTTCTATAAATTAAATTATTTTTCCCCTAACCGATTCAAATTATCGAGGTTCAACTGTAATTAAAAACAATTTATAGGTTTATTTTTATTTTTCAGAGAATTGAATTAAAATTAAAGTAACAAATTATATTAAAAAATATATGAACGATCTATTTCGAAAATCTATTTCGAGATTAGTCAAGAATCTCATGGAGTTAATAATAGGTTCTTTTCTAAAATTTAACAGCTGATTGAAGTTTTACTTATTTGTAAACATAGAGGACAACCCGCAATGTATTTGTATAAGATTATTTTATATAATATTTAGACTATGATTGCACCTTCTCATAGATTTCCAAAAATTAATTAAATTTAAGTAATTGATAACCATTATGAATTAAGATGATTCAATTATTGATTTTATAGTTGAAGAAATAATGTCATTGAACTATTATAACATGAATAGGTACGAGTAGTATTTTTTTTTAAATACCTGTAATACATTCTGGATGAATTCGATTATATTTTATTTGTATGCGTAAAGTGCCACAAAGGTATCTGAACTAAATAATAAGTACTTAATTTTTCTTTTTATTTATAAAATGAATAATATATATATGAAGTAATATCTTCTAATATTACTTGGATAAAAAAAAACATCAACATGCCTAGTGTACAAATCATAAGAAATAATATGTGTATTTTAGTAACTATAGCCAAAGTGACTGTTTTTTCATTACATTGTGTTATAATAACGTTTAAACCATTATGCATTTATATTTTTGTAATAGCTAAATCATTGTATTCGATAATCTAAAGTCCTATGTTAAAAATAGTATGTAGTCTATGTACCTACCTAACTGAACTCAATTAAAATGATTGCTTGTTCAATAGGAGAGGAAAAGAAAAGACAGAAACATGACAATGATACTGACAAAAAAATATAATCATATAAATTATTGTTACCTATTTTGTATACCTAATCGAACTATATATTTTTTTTTTCTGTCAGAGGTCTTGAATTTAATTCATTTGATTTGAATACGACTCGAGTTGTATGTCCGGACATGCTATTTAAATCGTAAGTGTACATTATATAATATTATATATCTACCTAGCCACCTAGGACCTTGTTCATTTATTATTCAATTGACATTATTCCGGATTAACATTAGTTAGTGCCAAAACTATAGATATACATTTTATACCTATATTATTACATAGTCTATTCTTGATCCATCACCACTTACTGTTTAACAAATTTTTCCAACTTCCACTCAGCGCTCTTAAATATTTGGTAAGCCCTTTTGGTGGTTCTGTAGACTCGCGAGACAAAATTGATCTATTAATTGCAGACGCCGCTAAATTTCCGTCAGATCTGCTTCTGAACATTGAAGTAAACGGTCTTTTACTTTTATTTGAATCTTCGATATAATCGGTTTCAACCAACATAATATCATTATCTTCAAATAAACTGTCGAAACTTTCATAAGTTGTATCCATCAAGTTTTCTTTTTTGCTATTGCGACGTACGGACGGAAATTTTCTTATGAATCCAAATGTAGACTTTCTATCTTCGGAATTTGAACGATCTAATATTCGTTTGCCAGGTGGTAAGGGTGGATGTGCCCATAAACTTTTTGGTGTACTAGCTGATGACATGATGATCAAATGTTCAAACAAAATAGGTACATCCGTTTGGCTCGTTAACTATATATTCGTGTAAACAAACAAATGTATGAAAATAAGAAGAAAACTATAATATTATGTTATAGACAATAGTCTAAAATGATGTTGCGTATAATTAAAATGTTAAATAGCATGTAGTACACTCAATAGTAGTACAAGGGCAATTTCGTGACCTGTTACAGAAACAAATATATACTTGAAGTTAATGATGTCGTTTACGACTAGTGATTATTAATTATGCACTTATTTACCATAACACTTGGTGTGTTAAAGATAAAGTTGTGTTTGATGATAATATTATAGGCTCTACATTGTTAAATTAAAAAATAAATACATTTTATGTTAATTCTTAACAAATATGGGCTCGATTAATAATATGAATGTATGAAAAATACGTGACAAAGAAATGTAGCTTCAATTATAAAAAAACTAAGGCTTCAACTAATTTTAGTTGAATATGAGTAGTATCTATAACAATACTGAAAAAATTAACACAGGCATAGTTTCCCCTAGTATTGATCAATAACTAAAAGATCTTGAAGAATTTGAAATGGAATAGTATGGATTAATTAGAATGCAATAATTTATATTTTTAATTCCATTAAATGATATTGAACTTGGATCATTTTTTCATGTAACAGAATGAAATAACAAATAAGATTACATTAATGATGAGTTAAAGATAATATTGTAACGTATGTATTTCTGCTGGATCTTGACGTTACATTCCTTGCCTATTACGGAATGGAATGTTTTAACACAAAATCACGTATAATCACTAGAATACCTCCGCACATACGTCAATTTATACTAACTTTACTACTTTGAGCATTAGTAGATTAAATAGTCAATACTTGGTTTAAAGTGAAAATGTAAATAAATTTAACATCGATAAACATTAAAATTCATACTAATAAATAAACATGAATTTAAGTTTTTGAATTGACAATACAATAACGAATAAACAATTTAAGATAAAACTGTACATATTGTACTAATAATATTAACTAAAATTATTATAGATTCAAAAACTATTAAACTAGATATCTTAACAAAAAACTAATTAGAAATAAAATCAGAAATCGATCAATAAGTAGGTACTATAATATATGAGAGAATTAGTTTTGTGTTATAACCTATTTAAACACCCACGACATTTGTTTACAGGACAGTATTTTAAATCTGGACAGTTATGAAGGGTCGCATATATCTAGGGACAAAAATTACAGAACCAGAAGGAAAATATGTTTTCCCGCCTTTATTTTGTTATTAATACAAATAAACCAAAACAGATGTTAACAAATGTACTTTTACATGCACTATAGCAATACATTTAGAGGACATTTATAATATTATCCCAGTATGTTGCCTTCGCCTATCTAACGAACAATATTGATAAATTACACTATGCAGAATATCAGTTATAGCATCTAGGTTGATTTTAGAGCTTAAACACCAATTAACAAAACAAAAGAGTAGAATAACGTTTTACATACCCTAATTTTGCTATATTGTTCATTAAATGGACAGAGATGAATATGGGTAAAGGTAAATAATTAAATAATTATTTTCAAAATATATTCATGAAAAGTTATAAAAATATAAAATTATAAAAAAAAAAAAAATTAGCAGTTTATCACTTACGTTTAAATTATTATAATATATAACAATGCACCACAAGAACAGAAATCGTATAAAAAAAATGATCAGAACATAGTCCGTCGAGCACGAACAACATCATAACTTAAACAGATTAAACACGTAAAAGAGGCACGACCTACCATCGACGAACCACCTACGAACACACCATTCTCAATACAGACTAACAGTATCTCGAAACCCACGCGGACATTGGACAAGAACAACCAGCGACATCTATAGTTCTCTATAAATTAAATAATTTTCTTATACTTATTTAATTTAATTTTTAATTAATTTACCTAATGTAAACATGCAAATAACGATAACAATAATTTACAAAATTCAGTCAAAGAGTAAAAAGTTTAATATAAATACTGGATAAAATAAATTTATATGTAAGAAACATATTTTCAATAAATTTTTACTTCAATATATAATACACATTTAATGGCACACTTTTTGCACAATTTGTTGCACATTTACCATCTTGTTTGTATAGCCTACACTATGATAATAATTAATCGGTATTGACTGCACAGCAGCTGTATAAACAATCAAATTAATATAACATTATCTATCTATAAAAATTCTATTCAAATAATACGCAAAAGCAGTTGTTTAAAAGTTGAGACTAAGTTTTCGATATTATACTTTTGATACACTACAGCATAAATAATATATAAATGAAACTATAATAGACATAATAAATATTTCTTAAACATAATAAACATATAGTAAATAACATACGCGAAAAAAAACAATTTAGAAGTACGCAGAATTGAAAACTAAGACTTAATATAATGTATACTGTATATTGTACACGGAAAATAATAGTAAACTATAATTAGATAAATCACACTCATAATTATAATAATGTATTTTAGCGTTGAAGTTTCGAAACCCAAGTTATATTATTGGTAGGTAAATGCATAACGGATGAAAGTAGCTTATAGGTTTTAGCGCCAGGTACAATAAATGTGGGCAGCTAAAGAATTTCACAACACACCATATGGTCGGCATCCTGAATTTCCCCTTCTTTTCCCCTCATTCTATGATTTAGGTTTAATGATATATGCATGCGTACTTAAGGCAAAACAATGACCTTGTATACTAACAACAAAGATAATAAATAAGTGATTTCCTTTTAAATTTATTATTGAAATGTCCAAAATAATACAAATTTCAACAGACTGAAATAATTAAAATAAAAATTTCGGTAGTTAAACAGTAGGTACGTACATAGGAAACATAAAAAATATAATTATGAGGGTTTATCATAAATTCATATCGCACAAATTAATTTACGATTTAAAATGAATTAACTAATTATTTACACAATACATTAAACAAATATATGGGTAACATTGTTTTAAAAGTTTTCAGGCGAAAATCAGGTTTAGTCAATAGGCAATGTTAAAAACATTTTACTGATTACCGATTAGTATCACTTTCACGTTTCTAGTATTGTAAAACAGTATTGTAAACTCTCGTTTTAGTTATTATCAATTTTCTTTTTAACAATTATTTATATAATTATTATAAATTCTAACAACTTTTTAGCCATAGCATTATTAACTTTGTACCTCTAAAGGATCGAGAATTAAAAGTTACAAAGTAAAATCAAATATTTTAATTATAATTTTGTATTAATTTAATATCCAATAGAACTATACTAAGTTATGGGTAGGCATTTGACAAATACCAGCGGAGTACCTAATAAATATTCACCAAGCCAAAAACTAATGTCCACAATTCCAATTGACACTATATGAAATGTTAAAGACTTTATATATCGGGGGTCGGGAACCTGCGGCTCGTTAACCGCATACGGCTCTTTAAAATGCAACCTGTGGCTCTACGGAAAATTCATTGATATAATTATTGCTATAGATATAATAATAATGGTTTTCAGATAAAAATAAATCAATATTTTATCTATAATATAGTCGGGAATGTTTTCGTTGTGACCACGGACCCAATATGTTCAGTTAAATCATATTTCAGGGTAGGTAAAATAAAACATAAGACCAATAAATGCTTGAATTCATTCTATTTGCATTTTGAAATATGTTTCCAAATTCATAGCATTCAGGCTTGTTGTTACCAGATACTTTTGGTGGGTATTTAGAATTTTAAAGAAATGATAAATCATTTCTTCAATAAGACGATTCTGAACGAAGTTAATAATATAAAAAACAATAATAGTTGTCATTTTGAACAAACTTTCCAAGAGTATCTGACCCGAAGAACGAAGAATATCGGTGATGCGAAGTATGTATGGCTTTCTCTCCTTTACTATACTTTATTTTAATTTTACTTTTTTTTTTTAATCTAAAAAATAAAGGAAAAAAAATATTTAATGAGAAAAAAATATTTAAATTTTTTTTCTTCATATTTTCAACATTTTCTTGTGCCAAAATCTTTCTAATATTATTGTCTATATATGTTTAAATTTTCATAAAGTTTAGATAAAAAAATGGTGGTTTCCGAGTCTTTTTTGTCAAATTTTGTACAGTTTTAAAAAAAAATTGAAGAATTGAAATACAGTAGAATTCCGATTATCCGGACTAATTAATGTCAAGGGTGGTCCGGATAAGCAAATATCCGGATGATTGACGTATGATATATCAAAAGTTATATAGTTGTATGAATATATTGTATGTATGTATTTATTATTAATATATAATATGTAATATAATTTAAAATTCGTAACCATAAACAAATAATTTTATTATATATTTAACTGAAACAAAATAAGCCTTAATTATAATATGTGACATATTTTAAAACCAAAAAAAAGCTGACTTGGCACATTATTTATAATAATTAATTATTATAATAAAGCATTATTAAGAATAATATAATATACTTATTCAATTTTTTTCTCGTCCGGTTAATTGGACATCCGGATGATTGGCGTTCGGATAATCGGAGTTCTACTGTATACAAAAAATGATCTCTCTAAAGTACCAACTAAAGGCAAATCCGGTGCCAAAAAAGTACTCGAATTTTGGACAAATAGATCCATAGGAAGTGTTCACAGAAAAAAATAAAAATAAAACAAAAATAAATAAACATCATTGTAAAAACACTAATTCTTCACTTCATTCATTCTAAAATTTTATGGAAAAAATCAGAAAAAAACGGGAAAATTTTTTATAAATATTAAATACTATAAATAAAAATAAACATGGATTACTTTATTATTAATTAATAATATTGGACTATTACAGAACATTTGAAAAAATTATTGAATTTTATTCAATGTATCCATATATTGGAAAAAAGTTAATTCTATAAATAGCTCAAAACCCAGGGATTCCCATTAAAATACCAAAATGCCAATTACACTAATTCCTAAGACCATTTATTAATTAATAAAAATAGATTTTTATTGCATTTTTCATTTTTATTAAGACATTTATCATCTTATACCACCCGCACACAGACAAATGTTGAATACCCAACATTATAAATAATATTTTATTAAATATTTCTTTATCACCAATTATTTTTATTATTATATATTATTTAATACTATTCCACATTTTTTTTAATCCAACCCTTGTAAAATATTAAATTCTTCGTCCGTAAAATATTGTACAGCACCAAAAATTTACAATTTTATTTTCTACCCGGATAATAAGTTTCATAAAGATCGATTGAACCAATTTTTCTTTTATGTACATTAAAGTGTATAATTTTAGGTAAAATTAATGAATTACGTCAAAATGTTTTACTTTAAATGATTATAGAGAAAAAAGTTTACTTACGATTTTCAAGATTTTTTTAGATTAATTAAACATACATAATTATGAGTTAAGTCATATAAAATTTCCAAATCTAGATATCAAAAACTAAAAAAAGCCGGACATACTTCGCACGATGGGTGTCTTCGCACGACGAGTGGTATTCTCTTGACGGGAGTATTAAATTTTAAAGAAACGATAAATCATTTTTTCAGTAAAACGATTCTGAACAAAGGAAGTTAATAATAAAAAAAAAATTTTCAAAAATGTCCAATTTTTTTTTTCACATTTTCAAAATTTTCTTGCGCCAAAATCTTTTTTATATGATTTTCTATCTATGTTTAAATTTTCATAAAATTCGGATCAAAAACTGATGGTTTCCGAGTCGTTTTTGTCAAATTTTGGGTAGTTTTTTCCAAAAAAAAAAAAAATTGAAGAATTGAGAAATTCAAAAAATGATCTTTCTAAAGTACAATCTAGAGGCAAATGCGGTTTCAAAAACATATTGATCGAAACTTTTGGACAAGTATTTCTATACGAAAAGTTGTACACAGAAAAAAAAAGACGAGAACCCCTGGTTTTTCGTTATCCCGTTGCCACCGTCGTGCCAATCTATCTGGCAACGACTGTACATGTATACATAAACATATAATAGTGTATACATAATATACATGGCAGTCCGTGTAATATGTGACAACTGATAAGGCGTTGTGGTTTTGAGAAATGTATTTGGGCGGCAGTCCAAAGACCACACCATAATTACCGACTTGTATTGTATTAAATTTAGTGTTGAAAAATACGTAGGATAAGATAAGGAAATAACAATACACCAAATTAGTGTCTAGAAATAAAATACTCGATTAATTTGGCCGTACTTTCTTCGACTTTTTTTCAGTCTTACCCCTGTAAAATGTTTAATTCTTTGTCCGTAAGAAATTTTATTGCATCAAAATATTTGCAATGAAATTTTCTATCTAGACACCAAAATTTCAAAACAATCGGTCGAACCAATTTTCTTATATATATACGTTAAAGTGCGTGATTTTAGTTATAACTAACGAATTTAGGCGAAATTCTAAATTCAAACGGTTATAAAAAAAAAAATTGACTAACGATTTTTGAGATTTTTTTCAGGTCAAGTGGACATATATGTCAGTGAGATAATATTAAATTTTCAAGTCTTAATATCGAAAATCAAAAATTTTATTACATAAAAACTATCAAAAAATGAGATATTTCCGAAATTTTCAAAATGCTGCACTTAACTCAAAATTGATCAAATCTTTTTGAAATTTTTATGAAATTTTTTCGAGACTATTTTTAGTGGTTGGTGAAAATTTCAAGTCCTTTGCTGCATTATTTTAGAAGTTATGTCAAAAAGTAATTTTCAATTTTACGGAAAATGCAGTAATTGCATATTTTACCGTTTTTTGAAAATTTTTTTTTAGTTTTTTCGCATTATTAAAAAAAATATTGAGAAATTTGAAAAATGACCTCTCAAAAGTACCAACTAGATCCGATTTTGTATCTAAAAAGGTACTGATCGAAACTTTTGGACCAGTTA
>JAIPRM010014360.1:0-10808 GCA_025469315.1 Stegophylla sp. TES_Ste_2020
AAAATTTTGAAAAGGAATGTGAAAAATAAATTTTGGACATTTTTTTTTTATATTATTAACTTCCTTCGTTCAGAATCGTTTTATTGAAGAAATGATTTATCGTTTCTTTAAAATTCAATACACCCGTTAAGAGAATCCCACCCGTCATGCGAAAAACACCCATCGTGCGAAGTATGTACGGCATTTTTATTATTATTATTATTATAGGGATAATATTATCGAAGTGGGCTCATAGGGGCAGAACCGTCCCTTTGTGTCAGCACATTCACCGGGTGAGGCAAGTATATAATATCTTAGGGTGATCGCTAGTCACAAAGGTCAAAGTTTTTGAAATTTTATTAATCGGGAAAGAATCTTAATTTTTTTTTATTTTGAGTGGAGCGAAGAAACTTAGGCGTTAACAATGATGTTAACTTTTGTTTTCGATATCAAATTTTCATAGTGAAACTCATTCAAAAGTTAAGACCAGCAAATTTTAGAATCACAAATAGGCTCAAGATGGTACATTTAAAAGGGAGATTTTTTCAAAATTCTCAATAGTTTTTACAAAATGGAAAAACTATCCAAAATTTGACAATAAGACCTATAATTTTTTTTTTTTTTTCTAATCAAAACTTTATGACAATTTAAATATAGATAGACAATATTATTAAAAATATTTTTCTGAAAAAAATGTGAAATAAGTGAATTTTTTTTTTTTTTGTAATTTTTTGACATGAGTTATTCTTGTTCTCAGATATATAGCGAGATATAAAACAGGAAGAGCCAAGAAATTAATTTTTTCCATCATAACAAACTTTATAACTTTTGAGTAAATTTGTCTGCAGAAGCTCCACCTAGAATATTATCGTTGTTATAAACGCTCGCATAAACAGCTTGTTAGAGGAATAAAATAGTGGTAATAATTAAATTGTATCAATAAAATATTATAAAAGTAAATATCTTCAATTATTTATTATATTATTTGATATGAGAAAAATCAATCGACATATTATTGGTATATAGATGAATTTTTTTAGAAGTTTGTCCTGATCGTAAAACTCGAACTATACATTCATTTTGGAATAGTGTGAAAATAATTATTCAAAATTGTATTGGGGAGGGTCACGGTCATGGATATTTTGAAAAATACCTCAGCTAATTAATCGACGACGATTGATTGCAAGTGACAATCTACTTGTTAAGAGAAAATAAGAGATTAGGAATAATTAATCCGCTTGGGTTACTGTAATCGTAAGACATATAAATTAACTTTTTAGAGTAATAATAACCGTTGGTTTTGAACGTGGTACTATGATTACGTCATTTAACACCATTTTAAATCATTGTGTTTTATGTTTATATATTTGTATGGTTAAAAAAACAAATTTTACCAACTTTACTAACACTCAAAGGAAAAATACTAAAAGAGAAGGTTATCTCCGCGATAGGTCTGATTCGACATCGAGTAAATTATTAGATTATCCGAAACGGATAAAACCCCGTGAAAATGAAAATCGATATATCATCCCCGTTCGTACAAAACATAACCGGTCCAAAATGGTAGTTAAATATTTTATTATTCACAAAAATCTGAATAAATGTATACCTTCCGGGAAACATTCAAAATGTGATTTTCAAACGCTTATCTTCAAAACTGAGATTTTGAACTTGGTGTGTTTTGCAAGAATCGGAAATTTTTTTGGCGTAAGTACGTGGAAAAATTTATCACGTACATTGTGGCGCGCACAACAATAATATCTTACACTGAATATCCCATCGGCTTTATGTCAGTTCTCTCCCTTCCCCTGTACGTACCGACCACCAGTTATTGTATTATTAAGCCATTACCACGCTATATATATATATATATATATATATACTCAACCCTTACACACAATTATTCAAAAACTTCCCCTCTCCTACCACGTGGAAAGTACGCGTAATATACACGCGGGCGCACGACGAGTACGATTAACGGTGCAGTTTATTATATACCACGGTTACCAGTTACCACGTTACCACTGTATGCACCGCTACCGATTTGTCACGCGCGCCTAAAACACAGCCTTAAATCCTGCTACTGTTATTATTATTATTATTATTATTATATTCTCTATATGTATGTACATAATAATATGCTAATATCTACGTCGTCGTTGTCGGGGGTATCCTTCGGGAATGGTTTTAATAATATTCGAACGGCCTCGTGCACTGCCGCCGCCCGTACCACCGAATTCGGGTCCCTTTTCCCCCGTACATAAAGTCTACCGGTGGCACACAAAGTGCCGGCGGAAAGCGTCGTGGGGAATCGCTAATTAGGGGTCGAGACCCCGGCGGCGGTGCGTGCATATAGTGACTGCTGCAGTCAAGCGTGTCTAAGGGGGGGTGGGTGGGAGTGGGAGACGACGATGGGCGGAGGAAAGGGCTAAACGACTGGCGAAATCGCATGTCTCGTCTGCCCACCCCTGCTATAAAAGTACCCAGAACGGTATTTATGAAGGTCAGTTTTGAACGTTTTTTTTTTTTTTTCAACACTCTAATTAAAATTCTAATATTAATAATCATACGAATGAGAACCTCCGTTTTTTATTAATTATCTGGGTAAAGATATTTTATGCGAGACAAAACTTAAATATATTATACACAATTATTGTTAGGATCTTAGGTTTTAAACGAAACGCAAAACACTATGCACCAAATTCGGGAATCTGTTTTCCCGCAAAGAAAATAATAAAAAATAATCAAACCGTATCGTATACCGTTTGCGTTTCATTTTTCCCATGTTTTATATGTATTATATATATATGAACAACTATTCTTGTAGCCATTTTCCGGTTCGGGCTGTGAAGTCGTAATGTTTAATATTAAAGTCGGTGTGATGTATAATATTATATAAATACGCGAGTGTATTTTTAATGAAAACGCACCACAACAGTGCATACTGGTTCAAAACGAAACCAATTAACGTAATTAAGATTACGTTAGGAATTTCGTTTTTATTTACAAACCATTATATTATTATGTATTCTGAGGCACACTCCTTGATAAATCCCACATTATTATCTCGTTTCGTATATATAATTTGTCCGTACACTGTAGTTGGTTAGTGTGTCTGAGTAATAGTTTCACTGAAAATTTAAATGAAAGAGAAAAAAAAAATAGAGAAAAAGCTGTTATTAAACTTGAAGCTGTGCACTAGAAGTACAAGTTTCCTTAAATTCAAGAGCGAGACACATGTTTGGGTTATGAGAAGTCTAAAGTTGAATATTGATTTTGGATCTGTTTTTCTCGCTAAGCGATAAAATATTATGTACCTATCGGCTATCGTGTATGTAAAAACACGTTTACAATCATTTGGTAAAAAATCGGCATTCAGATGGAAATATTTTATACGATTTTGATTGAAAAAAAAATCGTTTTTATAAATCCAGTTTCAACTAAATTAACTAATTATAAATGGTTATAAAAATATTTCCTAATAATGACAGTAAATTTTATTATACGAATGAAGTAATGTAATGGTTGAGAAAAATAATCGAAAATGGATGCACATGACATAATATGATCGCTACGCTCAAAAAAGGCTATGAGAGGAGAGCTATGTATCTTCTCTTATCCACCCTCATCCCGATTATAGTCATACAATAACTATTAGATTGATTGTATCAAATATCAATCTGAACTTAATATCTCTACGAGATTCGAGAAGCAATCAAGAGTGTGATGGACAAAACGAAAAAAACAATGTACTTATATAGTGTTCCAAAATGATTTATCTGATTTTAGTTGGCTATAAATTGAGTACCTCCAAATTTTGGAGGACTATAAATACTACCACCAGCAGTACCAAGCTAATATTTCTCGAAAAATTGATAAATTTAATACAATTGATCAATGGGATTTACAAACTTTTCGGGGGAGTTTACAATCACCAGTTACACACACACCATCGACTCGATTACAGTCAACATGTTCTCTTTTACAGGTGTATGAGAAATTTTATTATCACATAATTTTATACACAGCAAGTAAGGGGGTGGGGTGATATTTAACATTTTTAAATATCGTAATTATAACTCAATATAATTCATTGACTTGTTTACATTTATCCTAATGTGATTAGTTAAATTTTACAACAAATATGATTTTTCGAAACCGGATGAATCATTTTGGAGTGCCCAGTACATTAAACATCGCGAAACGATCATAATATATTTCGAGATCGTAATGTAAACACGAGAATCGTTAGTTAAAATATTACAACGTGCATTAAATTGCACATAACGGACCCCCCCACTTCACATATTGTGATTTAACGTTTTGGCGATAAAATCTAGCTCTGGACGTTCAGACGATATAACAGTGCGGTCATAAAACGCGCGCGAATAACCCGCGGGCTAAAGTCACCACACAAAAACCGAAAGTTTCCCCTGGACGCGCGTGCACGTTTATAGCGAAAAAAAAAACCCAAAGATTTATTTATTTATCGCCGTCGCAAACCGCTCGTTCGGGGAATGTCCACGTAATATGCCTCGGACGACGACCCCGCGTTGCCGCCGCCCGCAGGGTGAAAACGATAAAAACGCCTTTTCGGAGTCGATTTCCCGCGAAATTCGATGACGATCCAACGTCCACCACCGGAAGAGGCGGGGAAAACGTTTTCACGCGTGTACATAATATTATAATATCAGGCATCTAGACCACAGAATAAAGGAACAAGGAACGGAAACCTCCTCTGACCAACCGCCATAATAAGTACAAGCACCCAGTCTGACCACAAGAATAATATTGATTTTATTGAATTTTTTATTTGACTACACTGTTCGTAACGGTTTTTACATGAGATAAGAACATAATATAACGAGAATACCTTAGATTATATACTATGCATGTAGCGACAATGACTGATAGCTGCTGTGTCCAACATATTTTAGGGCACTTGTATGAAGTGCGCATGCGTTGTGCTCGTACGCCAATCAAATCAATTTAAATTTAAAATTGTAGACAAGTGACCTGAAATTTAAAGGTGGTGGGGATGATGTTGGACACAAATCAGTGTAGGAGTAAAATATAGTATAGCTTCATCCATAGTATATTATCGTAGGAGAATACAATGTATTGTAACAATGTACCATCATAATGACGTAAAAATGCTGATAGTGATTTAAAATTTTTTTCGCGTTGCACTGGTACTTGCATTCAATGTGGCCGACGGTCTTATCGGTTTCCTCATAAAAATAACGATTTTTTGAATCGTTTCCATTCTGCATTAATTCGTTCTGTTCCCGGATGGTGGAAAACGAACGTAAAAGTGAGCATCGCACTGCTCGAGGAGTTGAAGAAAAAGTAAGCCCCGCATGGACGAGAATGGTAACCAATCGACAACAGACGCCGTGGACGAATTTTTAAGCACCTAAAGAACTTTTGCAGAGGTAATAGAAACCTCAACGCGTAGAAAACGCGAAACAGAAGAGGAGACATCACACAGAAATGACCGGCATATTGTGTGAAATTTACTTTCCTTAGTTTCTCGTCTCAGTTTAAGGAACATACTTCACCGAAGAACAAGGGGTGTGTTGAACAGAGTATCAAGACTGTTCAAATACGTCTGATTAAGCCAGGAACATAATATACGAAAGCAGGATAGCTGGTAAAACGGGACTTAATGTTAACAGGTGCACAACAAGCCGTACTATTCTGCTGAATCCGAAGGATTGTGGTCAGCAATTATTTTTTAATTCCTCAGGGATCAGATTTATATAGACGTTTTATATTATAATATAGATGTGAATTACGATTTCACTGATCTCCATTTCGAATAAAATACCACCTCATTCCACCGAGCTATAATCTATGCCGCATATACATATTATATAGTATTGTTACTGTACGATTCGAAGGAGTCTACTTTGAATGTCGATAAAACAAACAAAATTCTTGCGCTGCGCAATGATTTCACAGACCCCATTGTTTCGGAACGTTTCTTCGAGGTCGCGTCTGTCTGTACCTAAAAACCGTGTGTTACGGCTTCAAAGTGTATATAGAATATTTGTATAAGTGTACAAAAATTTACTGAATTCGTTATTGTTGCACCAAAGCTATTTCGGTGACGGCGCTCGTATTAGTATAATATGTTGTTTTTTACTGTTACCCTAAATAAAGTGTTGTAAAGTGTATGCATAATTTAATGCTAGCCGTATGCGAAACGTGTGAGGTATGATATTTTATATGGCGTTGTATATATAACCCACAGAATTCTTGAAACGTTGGTATTATAATATAATTATATTATAATTAGAAAATTTCAATACGTAATACGTAAAAAATAATGAACGCCCAATATCACAAGGATAAAATAAAAGGCACGGTTAAAAAAAAGTCATTCATGGAAGAACTATATTTTTAACTATTTAAAAGAAATTATTTGAGTCTCGAGATAGGTATTCATGTGAGAAAAAAGGGCAAACGCAATATGATTGTTCAATTTTGAAATAAAATAGAATACTTATTTTTTAATGAAAAATTTCTGCACTCTATTAAACTGAACAAATATTTTGGTTTTGATTGCTAATATTTTAAAGGTTTTGGTGCCAGAATCGGTTATTTTTTGGTTGAGTTCTATTATCTCTCCGTCACGTATTTATATGGGGGTCGTTTATTCGTTTCTATTAACGACATCTTTCTAGCTACGTCGATTCGAAATCAGCTGCAGAGTTTTGTCGAATCGCCCTGTATGTATACAACGTCTTACCGAGCACGCGCGAATAATATAATTTCGAAAGCTAACCCGAACGACAATACGACCGCAGTGAATATAATATATTTTCAAAGTAGTAATTAACAGTTAAACGGGCGCTCACCACACCCTGGGTGCAAAAAACAAAATGCTAATTCGAGAGTCTTTTCGAACATATACATATATATTATTATACGTGTATAACGCGGGCATACGACTAGTGGTGATGGTGGTGGTGGTGGTAGTGATCGTGGAGGAGGAGGAGACGACAAAGAAACACTTAAAATATCAATTATTAACCGCGGGTATATATACAAGAGAGCCGGGGGCCGAGTTTGTGAGAAAGCTGCGAGCGATGACTTTGGAAACGACGAGGGAGAATCGTGCGGTGGTATTGTCGCGATAAATTATTCACTCTTCTCTCGCGGGACGCAGTACGATGCTCCGCACGTTCCACGGCCGCCACCGCCGCCGCAGGTTTTATGACGATAATAATAATTATTATTGTTTTTATTATTATTATTATTTCCATCGTTGGCCGAAAATGTTTTTCTTGAAGAACAGAAGGAAGAAGGGGGACGGTATAAAAACAAAGCTAACGGAACGGTGAGGGGAGGGAACGAAACAACAGAAACGGGAAAGAAAATTATACTACTGTTTTTCGTATAAAATTTATTTCTTTCGAGCGACGCGTGTTCTCAAAGGTAGTGTACGTAACGCGACGAATAAAGTTTAAAAGAAACGGGCGAAAAACTGTGTTTATAATGCCGAGACGGCGCGGTTGTAGCACGTACTCGACACGTGTGGCTCCGGGGCATTTGAGGGTGGTTATGCAGACACGTGTGCTCGTATACATAATAAACGCACGCGGACGGAGCAGAGTGACGACAAAAGCGACTTTGTCGGTGGCGATTTATTTATGCGCTCCACAAGAGTGTGTATCATGCGCCGCCTGTATAGAATTTTGTATTGTAATATTGAGACAGACACATTCGATTTCGATGCGATTAAGTTTAGAGTTAGTACTATTATGACGACGTGACGGTATATTAATTTGGTTTTCGACTCACGCACTTGTCTCACCCTTGACTGTAATGTTTACATATTGTTCACTCACTGCCTGCAAACGTAGAAAAATCTAACAAATTTCGAACAGGACTTATTCCAAGAATTATTTCCAACTGCACAAAAACTATACCGATTTGGACTATGTAGGCGATAGTCCTCCCTGAAATATTTTTGAAAACCTCTAGCAAAAAAAAAATAAATCGCTTATCAAATACATTTAATACTTTTCAAATAGTAATAGGTGCTCAAATTCTTAGAGTTAACTGCCCAATTCGGGTTTTACTGTCCAAATACACCCAGATCTCGAGACTCGACTGTTGAATCCATGTATGGGTACAGTAGAAGGCAAACGTACTCAGCAACAGGTGTTGGAAATCTGTTGTTCCAGAGAAATATGTGGATTTTCGACTATAGAAGATTTTTATTCAGCTCGTTACCCACATAATACGCAAAAATTCAATAAACATTGAGTAAAAGTAGGAGGATTCAATGTATAACCCTGAATAAATATTGAAATACGATTGTATTTAGATGAAAATTAATGTTTCATAAACATTGCATAGAGGTGAAATGAACCGGAAGTCAGAATAGATTGAAAGTTGATAATGGAATGTAAAAAAGTGCAAAAATGTAATTATCCTTCCATCTGGCAGTGCGACTCGAGGTCTATACGATTGACCTTTATAGCTTCTAACAAATTAATCCTATCAAACACGCATAAAAAGCTATTATCCGTAGAAAATGACAAAAATCTATACATGCAAAAAACGACAAATTAACCAGTTATCAAAAAAAAAAAAAAATAGTACCCTTACTCTTGTGCAAGTGTGGATTTTTGTATTATATATCATGTTTATTTATTCTAACCTACTATTTGGTGAAGTGGTAATTGAAATGTGTATTTTAAAATTTATAAAAATGATTATTTTCCACAAAAAGTTACCAGACCCTAACCACTTTTTAGTAAGATCAAAGTACAGAACAGAGTCGTCCGTTCCGTGATAATTTCTTATACTCTCTGTATTTGGGATTTATCGTATTTTCTTCGGAGTGACTTCTCGTGTCTATTTTTAAGCCTGCAACTTTTTTTATAACGCGATTTTTTTGCGTATACACGTCAATAGTTCTTAAACCTTGTAGTCCGAAGCTCGAAGGAGACGTGAATTTGAAGAATACAGTATGTGTACTTAACTAACTATCCTTGGTCCTTGTGAAATATTTTTAAAAATATCGTAGGTGAGAGTTTTGGTTTTTTTAAGTTAAATAAACCTATTTCCGTTTCAAAGTATCGAACTACAATGATATTAAACGAGAGTATAAAGACTTTCAAAACAGAATAAACAGAACCAAATAGACGAAGGATATACTGTATTTTTAACTCATATTATTCAGAATTTGAGATTTTATTGGAAAAAGTTATTTTAAATACGTAAACGAGTCCACATTACAATATTTTTAAAGCTGGTCAAAGTACCATTATTAATGGAGTGACTACCAATTAACTAATTACTTTTATAATTAATGAAAAATATAAATAAGTAATTCATTTTTTATTATTCATAAATTTCTTCATTTTTTTTTTTTAATCTTTATTCCTTATAAGCTTGCCAATAAACAAATCAAATACCAAATAATAATAAATCATTTCAGCAACTTTTTTTCCGATATCAAGAAAATGCATAATAAATATTTAAAAATATGTGAAATATGCATTTAAAATTCAAATCTAACTAAAATATGCACTTGTATCGAAAAATGGGCTAAATAAAAAATTAAAAAGAATTGTATACAACTCCTGTTGTTATAAAACATATTTCTATGTTACTTAACTATGTTTTTGAATGGTTATTGAAAAACATGCCAACTTCTATAAGTCCTTTGTCCAAGTCTTAATAATTGTAATGTTGGAGTGATAAAAGATGACTGATTAAAGAGATAGTGCATAATATTTTAATGGTAATGACTAATGAATGATGATTTTACATTTTCGTACAACTAATTCATTCACGTATAATTTTTATCGTTCGACTATATTTTAGAGAACAACTATCAATCGTACAGATGAAGTAATATTTTCGGACAACTCTTGTATTCGTATAGTATTATAACGATTGCGTTCCATAAAATATAAGTATAAAATGACGTAATCTATAATCACTATTCTAGATAATATAATAATTCGAATATCTGGCTACAGCCCATTTGCGCCCCAGAGTAGCCCAAATTCGCTCCAAGGGATGTGAACAGATGCGCCCGAAAGATAAGAAACTACCTGTCGATTTATGGGTCATTTACGCCCATTTCGTATGCAACGTTGCCGACATGATTCTTACATATATACATATATATTTTATTAATTCTGAGCGAGCGTAGCAAGGAATATATCCACAGTAAACTATCGATAATTCATGAGACTGAGCTGAACATTCGATTATTAGAGGTTTTCGATTTAGCGATAGTTCGAATTATCGAGAGAAAAAATGAATAATTCGAACTGAAGAACGTTTAATATTCAAAGAATCTGTTAATATGACAATAATTTGTGAAAAAAAAAAAAAAAAACTTAAGTAATTCATACACATCATTATTCACTTAAGTTAATTTTACGAAAAAAAAAAAAATAAAAATAGGTTTCAATGAATTTAATAATTTCAAATAAAAATGTCAGTAAATATATAGGTACATGCAATCATTGAAAAAGTTTTCACGATTGTCTTGTAACAAAATGTTTCTCGTATTATTGTTTACTTATGTTTAAATTTTCTTTAAGTTTGGATCAAAAAATTGTGGTTTTGGAGTCTTTTTTTTATCAATTTTTGGTTAGTTAGAAAAAAAAATTGAAGAATTGAGAAATTTAAAAAATGACCTCTCTGAAGTACACCAACTAGTGGCAAATCCGGTTTCAAAAAATTGCTAATTGAGACTATTGAACAAGTAAATCTATACAAAAAAGTGTTCACAGAAAAAAATAAAAAAATATATAATATATATATATATATATCTATATATATATATATCATTG
>JAIPRM010014361.1:0-10806 GCA_025469315.1 Stegophylla sp. TES_Ste_2020
CCAAAAATTTGAAAAAAACGACTCGAAGACCATCATTTTTTGATCAGAATTTTATGAAAATTTAAACATAGATAGAAAATCCTATAAAAAATATTTTGGCGCAAGAAAATTTTGAAAATGTGAAAAAAAATTAAAATAAAATAAAGTTTATTTGGTTTAACAGTTCGAGGCAATCAATCGAATTATGAAGAAATTTAAATAATAATTTTAGATTAAGCATTTGATATCTTTTATTTAATGGAATAATTTAAAATAATAATAATAATACTTATATTATTATAAACTGAATGAGGTTGTCTTTGAAAGTTTATAACCTAGATATCTTAAAAAATTATTTTGTACGCTGCACAGGCTTTGGTTTTGACAAAAAATATGTTATCTGAATGCCAAATACTAGATTCATGGGAATACCCATGAATTTTAAATGTGTACTTCTCGCCAGTGCCACTTAATGTCTAAATAAAAAAACGATTTATGGTGCCCAGAAATTTCGTTTCGATGAGTAGATTCAATTTTTAGCAGCTCGGCGGAGAGAAAACTTAATTTTTAACGGTCGTCTAATATGTTTTCAGCAATTTAATTTATCGATATTATTTGCTGTCGATTAGTAAAGTTTGAGTGCACCAATATATCTGGGTCACAAAAAATTAAAAGCTTCTATTCACTCGGTACCATTTATATAGTTGATACCTAACTATTATTAATACTTGAACAAAAGCAAAACTGTTATTCGAGATGCAAAATTTTTTCTACAAGTACATTGTGTTACCCGACAAATGTACGAAATGTAAATTAAACACGTACTAAATTTTTTTTGATTAACAATCGTTTAAAAATTGTCGTAAATTAAAATTTTTATGTCGTTCGAATTGGTGGTTCACGTTTGTCTAATAGAATAAGTAATAAAAAAACGAAAGACACAAAAAATAGAAAAAACGAATATACGTGTTTTTTCAAGCAACAATTTTTATTGTCATCAGCCCTTATTACAGTTCCTATAACTGTTTAGCGACACACATGATTCTCCCTGTTTTACAGACATGTTTTTACAGACATGTGTGACATAATATTTATTAAAAAATAATTAATTATTCGCATATTGTGTAGTGCAATTGTCTACGGCATATAAAAACCCGTGTATTGTAGTGAATAAAACCATTTTTCTACGATCTCGTTTCCAGTAACAATCTGCAAACTGCAAGTAATATTATATTCGATATGCAGCCCAAGTATTTATCGATCGCGCTGGTTGTTGTTATATGCACAGTACGTATATTAATAATATTTTAAGAACAACACAAATCCAAAAGAAATTTTTGCTTTTATGCCCAGTCATTAATTAATGAATACATTTGAATTTATGTTTATTCTACGAAACACTTTGAGAACTTTTTTTTTATATTTAGGTAGGTAGTCAAAAAGCCCGTTAAGTTATTAATAATATTATTTACCTACAAACGTTATCGTTAAGTATATGGTATGGTATGAAAAGATTTGATAATATAATATATATTATTATAAGATACATTGTAGATGTTATTCACTCCTCCGGTGGGATGCTCTTGGTGGGTGTGTATTGCATTTAAAAAATCATTTCTTTGATAAAACGATAAATAAAATTTAACAAAACATATTATTTAATAATTGCACCACATATACACTACAACACGCAACAAATGAATTTTATTTATTTTTTGTTAGGTTAGGTTAGGTTAGGTTTTTATTCGTCTGCCACGATGGTAATAATACACGCATTACGTAAGAGACATGTGTAATTAGTAATGACTAGGCTGGGGGGATTTTAATGGCCTTAAAAATCGGTAAAAATGCTCTGAAAAAAAAATCGCAAAAATGATTTACAAAACTTTAAAAAAATGCACTAAAAGAACGTGTTTAAAATTTATTTATAATAGCTTAAAATTTAAAAAATTATATGACTGATGTGTCAGGTATTGTCAGGAGTCTGTATCGATTTTAATGTTCTGTAGGCATATCGCTATGCTTGAAAGCGTGATAAGAATTTATATAAACATCATGTATAAGAATATTCTGAACAAGATATTATTTCATCTATTGTTAGTGTATAAAATAAATCACATACGTTATAAGTTAATAACAAATTTTTGAATTTGAATTTTAGGCTAAAAATGACCTAAAAAATGAGAAAAATCGCCTTAAAGTCAATTATTGGAGAAAAATGCAAAATAAAATTTTTCATTCTAATTGAAAAACGCCTAAAACGTATTTATAACGAAAAGAGCATCAGAAAACAATGCAAAGTGCATCGAAATTCCAGCCCTAGTAATGACTAATGTGCAATGATAAGATGTTCTTGGTAGATATGTTGAATTAAAAAAAAAAAAAAAAAACGATAAATCATTTCTGCAATATAATGCTATTCTAAAAAAAAATATGTAAATAATAATATAAAGAACAATAATAGTCATCATTTTTATTCATGTGATAAATTACGTCCTGAATTCAAAGATGTGATAAAAACAAAAATCGGATAAATATCAAAGAAGTTATAAATAAACAAAATAATTTTTTCTTATTCAGGGTTCTCAAAGTATAATACTTATGGGAACTAATCGCTTACAAAAATCATTTATATCTTCTAAAATAATGACTGAAATGAAAAAATATATTTAGGCTATTTTTTATTGACTTATATCATAACATATTTCTGTCCAAAATTTAAAAATAAATGTATATCAGCAGAACATAGTACTCTAGACAAAATTCATTCAGTAATGATTGGGGTAAACAATCAAAGATATTATAGCGTTGCTTTTATAAATTATTAATATTAGCGCTATGGTATTATTAAAAGCAACATTCCTCGACATGTTTTGTTAAATACGTGTTTCTTGATGCAATTTAGGACTTTAGTTAATTTTAAATAAATAAATAATTATAATAATAATAAGACTTTAATTAACTGATAAAAATCTTCTGACATTCAGACGTTTATATTAGTTAATATTTCATATTAGTTCGAACGAAAGCCATTTTTATCCCAGGGTTTACATAAATTGCCAAATAATTTAGAGCTTTACAAAAATTGTCACAATTTCAAAATAAATGTATATAATAATGACGTAGTTTTTAATTCGATTTCATTATTTTGTTCTCAACAGAGAAGTTTTGAAGCTGCTGAAGTTTTGGAATGCGATGAAGATGAAAAATGTATTGAAACCGTGTACAAAATGGATTTACGAACTGGTATTGTTCCGATTCTTGTGACTGATATTCGACCTAAAATAGACCTGAAAATTTTAAATTATATTAAAAGTAAAAATTCAAATTTAAAAATCCTCAAAGTATTAGTAAGCCACGGTAAGTGTAAATTGACGGCCAATTATTTACACATAGGATTTAATTCGAGATCGCCTATATCGTATCCTTTTGTAGCCATCATGAAAAATCATAAGATGCTTGCTAAAATAGTTTCTGGTTTCGAAAAAGATCAAATAGATAGTCTTTTAAAAAAGGCCGAAAACCCAAGAAAAGATGATTTCGTTATGAGTTATAACGATTTCTGCTATGATTTGTATATAAAGTTAAATAAATACGATGGGAGAAAGAGAGACATAGATCCGTTGGTGAGGCTCGCGATCGAGGCATCGGCACCGGACGAGAAAAATGAACAATACGAGATATTGGGTTTGGGACATGCAATGACCTACTCATGGACGCCCTTATTAAATGAATCGGAACACAAGTACCAACCAAATAATAAACAGCCATTACGCGGGAAAAGGTCAAAATCACAACCAGAAAAACCGTCGTCGTCAAAAAGAAAGAAGACTGGCTAACATGGAGATGTTCGTCCAAGATATCGCCTATAAGGCCGGAATATTTGTTCTATTTTAAATAGTGTGTACATAAAAAATAAACGAATGCAAAATATATACAATAATGAGGTTTTAATTTTTATGGCGTAGATCCATACGGAAAAGTGTTCGCAGAAAAATAAAATAAAATAAACATCATTGTAAAACCATTAGCTTCTCTGGGTCCATTTTTCCAGCCCCCTCCCACCAAAAAATTTTATATTTCCGAATTCCGTGTGTGAGCCAAACATTTGCGCATCGTTCGCGCATGAATGTGTCAAATAAAATTCGGTGGGGAGCCCTCCCCCCCAAATTCGAATTTTCAAATTCCATTTATGTCTTTTGTTTATGCATCATTATTTGTGCACGAACGTGCATGAAGTCCTGTTGTTTATGCACCATTATTCCCCGAGTTATCACCAAATCAAATTCGGTGGGGGTGACGTAAAAACGACAGTCTTTCATGCAAATTTGATTTTTCAAATTCCATTTCTGTACAAATGCAGGATAAAAATATGGACTTCATTGCCACTGAAATTTAACACTTTTACTTTTAGTTATTTACTAATACCTTATTATGATTATAAATAATTTTAATGGCTATATAGAAGAAATTATTTTCTTCAGGCACATAAATCATGATTATAACAAAAACAAAATATTATTAATAAATTAAACTAATATTTACATTTCAAAAATTGACACACACACACACACACATAAATATTTATAATACATAACCAGTTATTTTTGGAATCGAGATCAGCCAAGTTTATAAGCCTACATAGGTATATCTAATTATTTATATTTATTAATATTATGAAATAATAAAAAATGAAACGCCAGCAATAATATAATACGGTAAGAGCTGTAGGGGAGGAAGGACCACTCGGTAATATCCGAGAACTCGCACTAACTAAAAATAACAATAATCATTTAAAACTACAAAGAAAAATTATGTGTCTCAACTTTTGTGGGTAGGCAATCACACTACCGAACACCCCTTAAAGTGCCTCAATACCATCTGACATGCGACCGCACGTGGAGGGGATTGCGCTTGGCCGGTGAGAACGAATGAGGAATGGAAAGAGGTTGTACAAGGGGAAATGAGGAACGAGAGTTTAGTTTTAAAGGGAGGGGGAAGTCTCTGTGGTCGGGTCGGTGGTCTGGTGCAATTGATCACAGAACTCACACAAAATCGGATAAATCTAAACACTCAGGACACGACTTATGACTACAGACGACAAAAATGATAACGACGACCTGGACGGCCTCTCCACACACCACACACCGGGTGGTGGCGGACTTACGTCAACAAAATATGGTTCATGAACACGGTAACACGAACACAATGAGGTAGATGACCAGGAACACACAAATAAAAATAAATAACTCACTGCACGTTACAGAAGTTGCTGACTGATTGATTGTAAAATAATATGTGGTTTGAGATCTCAATAGGTTGTCAGGTACAGTTTTACAGCAGCCGTGAGTTGTAAAACAATGAACACACGATTTACTTTCAATAATTCAACTTTTATTTATAAGATTTAAAACGATATTAAAGTAGGTAATCATTTATTATACATATTTAATTTCATCAATGCCAATGAAAGAACTACATATTATGCATGTGTCGCCGCAATGGCAAACAATAAACAAATTATGTGAAAAAAACTATAACATCAAAAATAAACTTAAACAGTTAATTATTTAATTCACGCACTGATGGAGTGACGACCGAGAAGAAAAGTTACTGAAGTGTTGCCTCAATGGCGAACGACGAACGAGAAAAGATATAATATCAATCCGCAATGGTTAACGTCAAATGACGACGAGAGTATAATAATATTAAAAACAAAGGTCGTTGGCCGTAATAATAACAATAATAATAATAATAATAATTGTACAAAATAATAATAATATTAACATATGGTAACGACAAAGACAATAAGAAAAGGTAACGATAAGAATAATAATACAACACAAAAAGGTAATTAAAATTCACATTTGATACGGTGGAGAACAACGAGGAATGGGAAAACAGATAAGGAAATCGCCGTCGTCAACAGCGTTTGATAAGCGGTAAACGCCACATATTATTGTGTAGACTATTTTTTACCCGTCAGTGAGCGATCCGTAGTAATAATATAATATAATCAATGGTAACAATTTTAAAATAACAAATATTCCTTTTAATTTTATCAAAATATAATACTGTTTGTTTTCATAATTATGATTTTGATGTTTAAAAAGTATCTTAGCCTAAATTTTGACACGAAAAAATAACATATATACATTAAGTTATTTTTTTTCGCGTATTTATAGAATTTATTTAAAATTTAAGCTGTATTTTTCTAATGTAATGCAATAACAGAAAATCAATGTTCCTGGAAAAAGCGAAAAATTGAATTATATTATCTCGACTGAATGGCTCCGAACAATAACTAGATAAATCTATTTTTTTAAATGTTCAATACCAATATAAATCTGATTATTATTTTATAATAAATCAATAATGAAGAAATTAAAATGTATATATATATATATATATTAATATTTATTAAAATTATTTATATCAAGATTAACAATACCTTTATTATAAGTTCAGTTAAATTATTTTTGCTATAAACAAAAAATTTTAGAGCCGATGAACTCCTGGATTTATCTGGATGTCGGGCAAAATGTAGTATTTATCTAGGATATAGTGGTTATACTAAAAGTGATTAAATAAAACTTGCACATTTTTAAATTTTACTTTCAATACCTACTTATAAATTATTATATAGAATAACAACAGTATCATATGTTTTGAAATGAGATACAACAAATTATTATACTTCAGAAAAATTGATAGTTAACTGCAATTTAAAAATTGTAGGTGTATTGAATTTTAAGGAAAAAATAAATCATTTTTTCAATAAGACGATTCTCAACGAAGTTTCAATCTTTTCCAGATAAAATGTTTCTCACATTATTATATTATACATCTATGTTTGGATAGTTTCAGAGTCTTTTTTTGTCAAGCAGTTTTTTTGGAGCAGTTCTTCTCAAATTTTAAGAAAATAATTTGAGAATTTCAAAAAAAGACCCATGTAGAGGGAAATCTGGTTTTAAAAAGTTGCTGGTTGAGATTTTTGGACTAATATTTCTATACGAAAAAATGTTTAGAGAAAAAAATAAAATAAAAACAATCATCATTGTAAAAACACTAGCTTCTTCACTCCACTCAGAATCTAAAATAACGTCTTATCTTTGTAAAATTTAATTTTGTCTTCCTTCATAAAACTACACGCTAAGTACATTATTTACCAATTCGGATTTATCTAATTGATGCACCAAAACCAAAAAGAAAAAAAAAAAGAAAATGAAGAAAAAGAAAGTAGATGCCTGACCCCCTGGAAATTTGATGATCGATCAATGGATTTTCTAGTTGATTAGTCGTACTAAAATAAGACCTCTAATTTTTGAAAATTTCCGTTCGTGTTCCGAGCACAATCGATTGATAAATTTCACGTTAAAGCGTTTGGCGCATCGGACTCGTGCCTGATTTCGAAAATCAACAATAGCTTGGTGACTTCTAACAAAAACGTGTTGACGCGTTTAGTGACCGCGCCGTCCATTGACGGTAGGTGTTGTACGGTGAAACCTAAAAACGCGAACGCTTCTCCGATCGTGTCCACACAATAGTTCACGTGTTCAATGCCGGTTCGAGACGACTCGCCCAATATGACGTCAGTGAACGTGAGAAAAAGCGAGCGGACGGAATTCAGTCGGAGTTCGTCCAAAGCCAAGAATTCGTTGACGAGCGTCGGCAATGTCGTCTGCTGATAGTCGGTGAGGTGGAAATCGTTGTCCCGGATTTGAGCGGCGTGCACGTCCATCAGCCTCGTGTACACCACGTCAGTGATCCATTTCAGCAGGCCGTACGAATAATCGAAACCGTGTTGAATGTCGAAAACGCTGCGCTCGTAGTGGTCGCGAGCTTCGGCCAGCGTCATCCGGGCTCCGGCCCAGTGCGATTCGAACGTGAGCCGGGCGAACGTCGCGTCCGATAACAGTCGTCGCATGACGTCACCGGTGTCGGTGAATATTTTCAATTGCTCGAAAATCATGGATAACTCTGCGATGTTGTTCAAGTCTTCTGGGCTGTTCGCCCGGTGCGATTGGTGCTCGTCATCTGCCGCCGCAGACCCACCACCACCACCACCACCACCACCGTCGAGTTCGGCGAAAAGATTGGACGGTCCTCCCTCACAAATCACGTGGTAACTCTCGTCGAACGTCAATTTCACCACATAAACGAACACCGTCAGACGCCGTACGCGTTCCGCGGCGTCTATCGGTTCACGCGGGTCGAACTGTTTGACGTGCCACCTGTTGTACAACAGCGTCAGTTCCAGAGCGTTCCAGCCGTAATCCGTATTGTCCGAGCTGCCGGCTATGATTTCGCCTAGTCTCGTTATTATTTCGTCCAGCGTCGCGGCGAACCGGTGCAGACGCGGTTCGGTGGCGGCGATTTGCCGCTGCAACGAGTCGATTTCCCCGTACACGTCGGATAACTTGTCGCACGACCAGTGGCCACGGTCGCCGGGCGGATGGTACACGGTGAACAAATGCGGTTGATCGACGACGAAATCTTTGGGCAAAGTCCTATAGTAGTCCGCTCGTTCGGAGAAAACGTTGAATATCGCGGGATGGAACTTGGTGCAAATCACCAGTTGCGACAAGGATTTCAAAAACTCGTCGAAATTGACGCCGACGAAATCCGCCGCTTTTGACTTGTCCAAATCGGCGATGTAGCGCCGTATGCGGTCGACGTTCTTCCCGACCGGCGTCATCGACGAACAGATGTAGAGCAAATCGACTTTCAACGACATCATTTTGTTCAGTAAATAAGCGGGTTGACTGGAATAGTCCCTCATCGCGCTTATGTATTTGTCCAATTTTCCATACAGCATATTCTCGCACATTTCACGTTTGTTCCAACCCGAGCAATCGTCCATTATCGTTTTCAACACTTTCGACACGTACGCCGTGATTATCTCGATGATTTTCTTCAGCGTTAACACTTCGAAATTCAAAACGTTTTTAATGTTATACGTAGACGCGATATTCACTCGAAACTTTCTCCGAAACGCGTAATGCGTTTTTTGATCGTTACCGAACTTAATGAATTCCCCGTTCTTGGCGATTTGATATTTAAGCAAGTCGTCTAATTTATCAAAGCCTTCCATGGAATTGAACACGAACCTTGTCTCTGCGTTTTTGTCCACCAATTCGGGACACGTTATTATACCGAGGAAATCGGCTATCTCGCCCAACCGTTTTTCGTCCACATATTGCATCGTGTGCATGTTCACTATCCAGTCGTCTATTTTTCCCTTTACCGCCGTTATTGCCTCCGGTAAATAGCAATTTTCCACCATGAACCGTTCCAGGCGACTTTGCATTTGGTAATTCATCAAGGATATACCGTCCAAGACTTTCAGATTCCATTTGAAATCTCTCTTGGAGATGTCACTCTTACTCGTTTGCACTTCGATGAACAAGTACCACGTCAGTAACAATGTTAAAATATTGTGATTTTTGGACGCGACGTGTTTCGAAGATTTCGCCAGACCCGCCAGCGTCAATATCATCGGTGATAGATGCGTCGAAACGCGATCCGTTACCGTTTTATACGTTTCAAAGTATTCCGCTGTCTTGCCGATTTTCACCGGTTCGGAGTCCGATTTGACGATAGGCGTGTTGACGAAAAACCGTCTGAAGACGTTGTGGACGAGTTTAACGTAATAGTAACTGATTTCGCTGTACTCACACGACAGGACGACGTTTACCAATCGCGATACTTCCGACACGTTTCGTTCCGTAATCGTCCACGGGTCAATCGGTGATCCGGCGAAGTAATCTCGTATGGATTCTTCTGCGTCATCGACGAAAACTTTCCTCGACACGACTACTTCGGATTTCCGCCGAAGCGTCCCGAGGAAATCCTGCAATCCCGTAATTTCGTATTCATTGTCGTCGCGAACGGAGGAGTTTTCTCCGGCAACTGCACTCGTCTGCGGGTGCTCATCCGGGGCGGTGTCTTTTCCGCGAATTCGTGCAACGATAAACAATAGCGAAATTAAAATCTGAAACGCGGAGGTCATTGTTAGCCGTAATAATTCCAAGTACACGAAATTTTCGAGAACCGTCGACGGTAATAGTGACGTATATTTGGATTTTTTTTTTTTTTTCGTTGTAATGACTTGTAGAATTTCCATTGGGTACATTTGTTTGATTTTCACGCGTGTTCTGTGTAAATAAAAAATAATCGCATAAAGGTGGCTCGTAAGTTTTCTTTTAGGTATGTCGTTTTTATGTAATATCATTGATTTTGTAATATATAATATTTTAAAATGTATTAATCAATATAATATAGTCCTAATTTAAGGAGAGCAAGGGGCATAGTTTCAACCATCGTTTCTCAACCTTTTTAGGGTCGCGACCCTCAAAATAGTTATAAAACATTGTCAATCACTTCACGATCCACCCCTCCATCTATATTAGGTATAAATTTGAACTAGAAAAATATCCTATCATTAACCAAACGAAATAGGGCATAGGCATATCATTTTGAATATCAATTTATAATTAACACGTGTAGTCAGTAATTTAAACTTGTCATTGGTAGATAAAAGTTATGTCTTGGGTTTTTGGTAATTTCCATTAGCAGTGGAGTTTTATTCTTATTATTTTAAATATTTTAGATTCTGAATGAAGTGAAGAAGCTAGTGTTTTTACAATGATGTTTATTTTTTTTTTATTATTATTATTTTATTTATTTATTTTTTTTTATTTTTTTTTTCTGTGTACAACTTTTCGTATAGAAATATTTGTCCAAAAGTTTCGATCAATAACTTTTTGAAACCGGATTCGCCTCTAGATTGTACTTTAAAGAGGTCATTTTTTGAATTTCTCAATT
>JAIPRM010014362.1:0-10806 GCA_025469315.1 Stegophylla sp. TES_Ste_2020
GAGGAAATAATTTTTAAAAAATAAATGGCAAGTTATGTACTTTATTTTGATGTATTAATAATTAATTTTAATAAATTTTTTTATTTGATAATTAATCTTTTAAAATCGCCCGTTCAAGTGCCCCACCTTTGTTATTTGTGAAATAAACAAATTAAAAAAGTAAAGGGAAGGGAAGTAAAGGGAAGTGAAGTGAAACGAAAGGAAGCTAAGCATAGCAGGACAAGGAAAAGAAAGGAAAGGAAAGCAAAGCAAAGTAAATTAAAGTAAAAGCAAGAAAGCCGGACATTCTTCGCACCATGGATATTCTTCTCTCCTCGGGTCAGACTCTTTTAATGGATTTGTGAAATTTTACAGAAACAATAAATTATTTCTTCAATAAGAAGATTTTCAACGAAAGAAATTAATATAAAGATCAATAATGGTCATCATTTTCAACATATTTACCAAGAGTATCTGACCCAAAGAGCGAAGAATATCTGAGGTGTGAAGTAAGTCTGGTTTTCTTGCCTTTACTTTATTTTGCTTTACTTTTTACTTTTTAAAAAAAAATCTACCGAATAAATAAAGGAAAAATATTTAATGAGAAAAAAAATAGGTATTAGAAAAATGTCCAAATTTTTTTTTTGACATTTTCAAAATTTTCTTGAGACAAAATCTTTCTTATATTATTGTCTATTTATATTTAAATATGTATAAAGTTTGGATCAAAAAATGATGGTTTCCGAGCCTTTTTTGTCAAATTTTGGGTAGTTTTTTCAAAAAAATTAAGAATTGAGAAATTAAAAAAAAAGATCTCTCTAAAGTACTAACTAGAAGCAAATTGAAGTGTGAGGGGTGTGAAACGAGTATGCTAAGCAACCGAGAAAAATTTCGCGAAGTAAAGTAATGCTCAATGTTTTATAAATACTTATTATACACACACATTCACTAAAACCATGTTCAAGGAGGTTATTCATTGATAATTAATTTCATGAATTGTATGTGGTCTACTTATTACTATGTACTATGTGGATCACAAATCCGAACAGCACAAATAAATAATATTATTGTAGGTAAAACTCAGTTCCACTTAGAATCTGAAATATTAAATGGGTTGAATTCTGCTATTGGTAAAATTATTTAAAGCAGTGTGTATTTTACAAATTTTTTTTTTTTATTTCAGGAGGGGCTGCAGCCCCTCAGTTCACCCCAAAAATACGCCCCTGACTGTATGAGAAAGACGGTGATTACAGAACAAACTATACTATTTTTGAAAATGGTAACATCTGTATTTTACTTATAAATTAAGATGATAAAATTAGATGACATTGAAAAAATGTGGTCTGAATAAAAATAATTTCCCGGTCTTGACTTTTATCCCACCCCTGTTATTATCAGTTATTATCACTGGAACCATATCCGCAGTAGAAACCAAAATAAAATTATAATATATTGTTACAATTATTTTTTCACATACCACAGATACCTATATACAATAATTGTATTGTTACTGTATATATCTGAGTCACATACACACTATCATAAACTTTATATGATAAACTAGATATATCTGTGGATAAACCATTCCACAGTTTTTATTTAAGAATAGGGAGGTTTTGTTATTTTAGAAATTATATTTATGACAGTTTATTTGTTTATTTAAAATTTTAAAATTATTAGTATTAATATTCATAAGAGAGCTGTTAATTTGTTTTCAAAATCAAAAGAGCTATCTTATATAACCCAAAAAAGTTGAAAACCACTGTCTTAAAGATTTCTTATGTGTTTTTTCTACTCTATACTATGTTTTTAAAAGTTACTTGGTGTTTATTAAGTTACTTAATTTTTATTGGCGTATTAAAATTAAAATGTGTATAAAACAGGTTACATGAAAAAAAAAAGATTTTTTTTCAGTAAAAACCTTAAAAAATCTTTTATTTTTAATCTATTGGAAAGTTTTTTCACAAATAGATTCTTCACATGTTTTTTCAAACCAAGCTGAAATTTTTTGAAGATCGGTTTAACAAATAATTTTGTATGCACGGCATTTAAATTTAGAGTTATAGCTCAAATAACTGATATCTAATATAAACAATTCAATTCAATTGTTCTACAATAAAATTGTACCAAACCAAAAGATCAAAATATTTTGACTTTTGAAAATCTTTATGGTCAAATGTAAAATAGGACTCTGTGATGGTGATAATATAAAATTAAAATTAAACATAATACTTTCTAAAACTAGCAGCATCATTTCACGCATTATCAAATTTCACATTCAACATTTTTTTGTAGAAAAATTATAAATAGAAAATTAAAATAAGTATACATTGCAATAAACATTTTAATATGTACTTACAAGGGCCGTAACCAGAAAAAAATTTCGGGGGGGGTCCAAAAATATTAATTTTTTTTTTTTGCTTGTTAAGTTTAATTATGCTGTCAATTTTTCTAATTTCCTAATTCCGGGAAAGGGGAGGGGGTTTTGAAATATTTATTTTTTTTGTAATTTTAGTCCGCACTAAAAATAAGTTTTAATTTGGTTAAAAAATTACAAAATAAAAGTAATTATTTATTTTTAATAAGTATAATTCAATAACCAAAATATGCACCTTTACACACTATGATTAATATAATTGACTTTAAATACTATTAAGTCTATTCAAAACAATAAAGATAAAATAAAATCATATAGGTAAATACAAAATACGTAAAATGTTTAACTAATTTGTTATGAATTTCGTATAATCTAATACTGATATAGACGATATAATCCCAAAATGATTATTTTGAGGCACTAAAACGATAAATAGTCCTGATATTGGGGAAAAAATTTAATTATGTTGATAAAAATGTCGCACAGAGCTCGTGTGTTACGGTCTTATCTGCTAATCTTCACTGGCCGGCATCGATTACAACCTATTTTTGGAAGCTAAAATAATATTGTCATAATACAAACCTCGAGTTATATATTGACACACCATTTTTTCTTTTATTTATTTTTTCTTTTATGAACATTTGCAGTTACTAATTGCAAATGTTCATAAATAAAGCAATAGAAACATAAATCATAAACAATTTATATATCAAAACATTTAAAAATATTGAAAAAATTTCGGGGGGGGGGCCAGACCCCATGGACCCTCCCACAGATACGGCCTTGTATAGAAATACTGATGAAAACTTTTGGACGACCATTTCTTTACGAAAAAGTATTTCCAGAAAGAGAGAAAAAAAATAAACATCATTGTAAAAACATGAGCTTCTTCACTTCGTTCAGAATCTAAAACAAACATGGAGTATTACATAAAGAATATAATAAGATAGATAATGAATTGCACATGGATATTCTATTAATAATAATATACTGACAAATATTTCTTGAACAAAAGTTTTGACCAGAAATTTTGAAACACAAATCACCTTTAGATGATATTTTTGAGAGGATAAGTATTTTTCAAAAAATTTGAAAAAAATGACTCCAAAACTACCAAATTTTAGTCCAAACTTCTTAAAAATTTAAATATAGATAGAAAATAATATGAGAAATGTTTTGACGCAAAAAAATTTGGAAAATGTAAAAAAAAAAAATGTTGAAAAATTTTTTCTTACACTTTTTAGATTCTGAACGAAGTGAAGAAGCTTATATTTTTACAATGATATAAAAATGAACCCAAATAGTACTTTTGAGGGGTCATTTTTTAAATTTCTCAATATTTTTTCAAAATTATAAAAAACTGTCAAAAAATGCAAAATATGCTTAATAGTTGACATTGATCAAAGCCAATGGTTTCATTTCACAGATATGTCTGTAATTCATTTGTAGAATATAGATATTACTGATATCTGCTTGTGTTACACTTGAATTGTTTATCCAGCCATACAATGAGACTTTCTATTGTAAACAGAATTATTAATATTGTATTATGTACAATTTAATATTTTAGGTTACTACCTACTTATAATGAAGTAAAATATTTCTTTATTTCTATACGAAAAAGTGTTCACAGAGGAAGAAAAAAAAAAATTTAAAAAAATAATAAATTAAGTAATTAGAATAATATGTGATAGACAATTAATTTATTTATTATACACTTATTTGTCCCTTATATAAAAAGAACAATTAGTAATTTATTTTATTATATACATATAATAAAATATATAAGATTTAACTCTAGAAATAAGTTATACTTCTTATCTCAAATAAAATTTTTATTGACATCAATACATTTCATTTATTCAAATAACACATTTTTTCAGAAATTAAAACATAAGTTTGTTTTATTATTATGTTTACATGTTTATAATTGATGTATAATTTTACAATATTCATTTTTGTGTAGATAATATGAAAGAAATTTCTAAAAATCACAATAAATAAATCAAATAAGTAATATTACCAGCTCAAATAGTTAAACCTAAAGAACTTACCTTGAAAATGCCATGAAATTTAAGACTCTTTTGTTGCTACTGTCATTAGCTTAGGTACTTTTTTTAAACTAAAAGTTATTACATTTTAGCTCTAGAATATTTCAGCAGTTGTCTATTTGAATATATATATATAGGAAAATGACCTTAAGTATACAGTTATTGTAATATGGTCTTTACTGATATCAAAATTCTCAAAAAATATGACCAAATACACTGTTGATGTACAAGAATAAAATTGTAAAGATGAAACATAACTACCTAAATTAGATGAGCAAACTGTACAATCAATAATAGAATTTCAGAATGAATATTCATACAATCAAATATAAATATTAAAACATCAAGATTGTCCTTTTAAAATAAAATTTTAGTAATTTAAATGTAATTAATAAATTAAGACTAAAAGCTTAGTATTTATTATTATTACTATAGTAATATAGGTATATAATACTACAAATAATTGAAATGATATACATGTTGACTTATAGGAAATTTTTTCCTGGGAAGATCATATTCCAAAAGTTGACAGGGATCTAACTCTCTCAAATGTTAAGCATAATTAACATAACTTATAATCTTAATACACACAAATAGACTATTAACTGTTATACACATTTTTTTCTTAAATATATTTATAATATATTGATTGTTTTCTACAACCAAATTATGCAAATTAAATATTTCTTAAAAATATTTTATACACTAGTATCAAAAAATTCAAACATTTTTCTACTACATAAATAATAAATATATATAATATATTAAATTATTGTTTAAATAATAGTAAGTAATAACTAAGTGCATAATGTATTGTATTATGAAATATAAAATTAGTCAATCAGATAGATTTTCAAACAACAATAATAACATTAAAAATGTAGAAAAAAAAATATTATTTAACTTACTTAAACAAAAAAGTAATAGATGAAACTAAACATTTTACCAGTTATAACGTTATTATATATTATATTATTAGAGTTTATAAACTAATACGGTGTTTTAACATTTTTTTAATTCACAAAAAATATAAAAATTAAACTTTAATTAAGTTTGAGCATTTTTAGAGCAGAAAAATAAACATGATATTATAGATTTATATTAATAGACATACTTTGCATAATAATATTATTGGAAAGTTTCTTGGGAATTATCTACAAATAAAATACTTATAAAAATATTAAACAGACATACTATTATATAATACTTTTATATAATTAATTTTAAATATCTAATATATAAAATAGTATATAATTTATAGGAATGATAATTTTTACTTTATATGATTGTGTGGAACAATATTGTTTAGTAACTGATTAGTTTATTCAAATGATTTAAAAAATTATTTAAAATTAACATATTTAATCTTATTAATTAATGTATTAATTTTTTTTTATTTGAATAACTTTCAATAAATATACCACGGTAAACATTGCAAACATTCAAATAAAATGTGTTGGAATAATGAGTGTTCGAAATATATTTATACAAAACATATTTATGATAAAACAAATTCATAAAAAATAAATAGTAATAGATAATTCTGTTTTTAAAATTTCTTTTTCTTTATCAAAAACAATTATAACAAAAATGATGCAGAGATATTTATTTAAAATATTGCTTTTATTAAAATGCACTATAAAAATATTATATACATGCCCTACAGTGTTAAAATCTCATACAACCTATGATTAGTTAAGTCAAAGTTTTTAAAATTTACATTTATATTTAATAGCAACAACTAAACTTCAAGGAAATGATTATTTTTTAAACAAAAACAAATAATGAATAAACAACCAAAATTAAAAAGGCATAACCAATCAATTTAGGGAAAGAAAAAAAAATATTAAATTAAATTATCAGTTTTACTTATTGATCAAGTTTTATTTTGAGTTTTATTCATGAAGCGTAACTTGTCCTACGTGAAAGAGGAATAATTGTCATTAAATGTTCTTTTGGATTTATTACAATTATTTAATTAAGTGATTTAATTTGAAAATTAATTATTTTAAGATAATATGTGTTTATACCTACATGATTTGTTTGTTATACTCTAAGTTTAAACTTATTTTAAATTTAAAAATTTAATATTACAGATAATATGCTTGTAAATTATTTTTCATTGCAACAAAGTACTGTGACGATAAATACCTAAAAATTAAAAATTAAAATCTGAAATAATTATTATAATTAAAACTGGGTTTTAATTAAAAGGAAAAAAATAGTCATGTCAAAATTATAATGAAAACATTTATCGACTAATGATTTTGTTAAGCCCATCATATGTATTAACTCGCATTTCTTCAATTGCCTTACACCAATCCAATGCAAAACCTTCAGGATCTTCTAAATAGTAAGTCCGTTTGGGTGTATGCACAAAAAATACCTTGAAATTTTTAGGTTCCATACGCAGTTGAGGACTCCAAGGTATTTCTCCTTTCAAAATCATAGTTACTGGATCAATATAATATAAATGCGGACCCATTGTTAAAATTAACATACGTCTTCTTTTGAACAAACCTCTACGTTTATCAACTAGTCCTTGTTTAATTATTAAATTGCCTTCTACTAAAGTATGCCACTTACTGTTAGCTTTTTGGTGGTCAAGTTGTTGTTGCATCTCTTCGTCATTCATCTGAAGTACACAGTGCCGTCTACGTGGTCTACATACAAGAGGTGAGGTGGTCATGGATTGTTCATCTAAACCCAGTAATCTAGATAATTGTTTACAATCCAGGCCAGGTTCCACATTACCAGGAACTTGATCATTGCTAAGAAGTTCTTGGCCTCCTCTTTTACCATATAGTGGTGAATTTGTGGTGTGTAGCTTATCAAAATCTAAGCCCTTGTAGAATGGATGTGAACGAATAGACATATATCGTTTCGTGTCCTTGGCCCCAAGTCGTTGATTTGGATTAAGCACTAATAATTTTTTAATCAAATCTTTTGCGTCTACATTGAACCCGTCTGGATACACATAGTCAAGATTCAAAATTTTCTCATAAGTTCTAGATCGGAAGAAAGGTGGTAAACCAGCTATCATTTGATATATAATACAGCCGAAAGCCCAAAGGTCTGAAATAGGAGAAACTATTTGGTCAGTCAACAGTTCGGGACTGACGTACTGGGCAGTGCCAACAAAACTGTTTCTGGGTCTTCTAGAAGTGTTGTTTTTGTTCAAAATGGATTTATCCACAACATCTAGTTCATTAAATATTTTTGAACAACCAAAGTCAGCAACTTTAATATGCATATTAGAGTCAAGCAATATGTTCTCGGGCTTCAGGTCTCTGTGCATGATATTGAGATCATGCAGATGCTCCAGAGCACATAGAATTTCCCCTGAATAGAACCGAGTGCAAGCCAGATCAAAAGAACCAATTTTGTCCATATAAGGTAACATAGCACCATACTTGGCATATGAAATTACAAAATAGAGTCTTTCTGTGTCTTGGAATGTGCAATGCAACTTGACGAAAAGGCTGGAGCCAGAATCGTTCAGAATATTCATGATTTCTTTTTCGCGTTTTACCTGTTCGTTCTTTCTTTCCCTTATAATTTGTTGTTTTTCGCAAACTTTAATTGCATATTCACGATTTATGTGTATATCTTTGGCCAAATACACTGTTGAGTAACTGCCCTCACCGATGATTTTTTCGAAAATGTAGTCTTTTGGGCAGCGTTTCGTCAACAGCATCATGTTGGACATGTTGTCAGTGGCTGAAGACTGATCATCATTGACATGCGCCATTTTAGATGTCTCAGCCGACGACGTTGACGTCGGCAACTGCGGTTACATAAAAAGTGGTTGTGGACTGACGATTTGCTGTAGTGGTATACCTATGTGTACGGATCTATTAGATTGCGTAAATGTTACTCGAATAAACGGCAAAATACACTTACAAGACGATGAAGTGATAACAATGTTTAAGGCATAGACCAATTGACGGCGTGTACAAAATCTGTTTTTTCCTGACTCAGAACACCATCAATCACGATGACGCCTATGAACACGACGGCGATGATGACTATCACAATGATATCACGGTGGCAGTCACTATGAATGGTGTAAACAAAAAATTATCAATGCAAAAAGTAAATGAATTTGAATATTATATAATATCTACCGTGTTTATGATTTTTTTTTTCACAACTCTTCACTGACTAAAACTGAACGATATTCGAACACATAGATTCTCAGACAATATGGGAAATGTAATTTGTTAAATACAAATCGTAATTTATCAATCACCCATGCCACGAAATGATGTGTATGTTTGCATGTGTAATTTCTTTAATGAATAACATAATTATTAATATTAAACTGAAAATGATCAAATGACCAGCTTAAACATAGATAAAAAGAGCTCGACATTGCTCTGATTAATATCAGTGTTGTTACAGTTGGTGGCGAAGCAGTTTATTAGTTTATTCGTTAAAACAATAATTAAAATAATTACTTATAATTATCTTTAAATGCGAGAGAAACACCACAAATCAGTATAAGGAACACCTAGCACACCTAATAAATAAAAATAATAATAATACTTTAACACAGATATACAATAGTATTAAATATCTGTGTACTTTAATGTAAAATTAATGATAAGGAGGTGATAACAGATAATAAATATTAAACTGCCCGTCTACATTCTTGAATAGACTATAATGTCTATAACCAGTGTAATATACCGTGTACTTACTAGTGTTTCTATCATAAATTCGTGTGCTTATTGTTTGTATTGCTTTCATTTAGCTCTCACCATAGTATGATGTCGTCTTTGTGTTGAGTACGAAATATATAAATATGAAATATAAATTACGGGTTTGCGTTAAAGCTTAAAGCTATTTCTACCTGCATTGACCATAGACAATAGAAACTGAGGTTGTCGCGATGAACTCCGTTGACATAACAACGTTGACATTGACTTTTCTGTAATTCTCCAACTTTCATTTTTTGCTTGTAACTTATAATTTTTATTCGAAGAGATCAAGTAATTTCCTGTTCACGCCAGCGTGTACAAATTAATTTATTATTAATAAACATTGCGTAAGTTTATAGTTTAGTACAATTGATATCTATTTCATCCAACTGTTTATATTAAATCTATTACCATTTCGTACATAATAAATTACATAGGTGTTTTGTGTTACTGACATTTTTAATGATTTTGCAGCGTTAAGACCAAATTTTAAATCCGTTTGTTATCACCATTGCTGAACACCTATTTAGTGTGAGCTTTAATTCAAAAATGCCAATTCGAGTAAAATAATGGTTTATTTTTAATTCTATATCCTCGTTTTTTTTTTTTTTTTAAATTTGTACAATGATTTTAACAGGTTGGACAATGTGTGCCCAGTGTGGACTTACACGAATGTACACCCACCAATAAGGTAAACCTATGGGATTTGTGTTATGGAAAAACTGTTCTACTTTTTGGTGTTCCTGGAGCATTCACACCAGGTTGTTCCAAGGTAAATTGACGTTAAATTTAATTTTGAAAACAATTTATTAATTTGATTACTTGTTCAAAAACAAATTAACTTTAGCTATCCCATGGTACCTACGTATAATTTTTTTTTTTTTTAACTTAAATAAACTAACCAACATTTCAAAAACGGTGGTGCAAAAATTGATTTATAGAAATAGTAGTTTTTGAGTTAAGGCACTAAGAAATTGAAGTATTTTAAGGGTTTTTTAGATGAATACAGACCCTACATACAGTATATTTTAGTATATATTAAAACATTACCGACGATAGTCGGATTGACAACACATTACCGACCGCGGTTGAGTGCATGACTCACTCCACTCAATAACCGTTCAGGAAATTGAACATATAAATCACTTGACTTGTTTTGCAATATGGGGATATTACAGTTTGATAATCTATGCAATAAATACATTTTTAGTACAGTACACATTTCTAATAATAAACTATTACTTGATACTCTTACCATAGGTAACTTTAAAATTAAAGATTTCAGCAAATTAATTTTTACATCATCGTTCTAAGTATCAGTAACTACATAAAAAACTACATAAAAAGAAGAGCCATGAAATAGTTAAATTAAATTCATACCCTTGTGTAATTATAGACTCATTTGCCTGGCTATGTGAGCAGAGCTGAAGAATTTAAATGCAAAGGTGTTGATGAGATTGTCTGTATTTCTGTAAATGATGCATACGTCATGGCAGCTTGGGCAAAAGATCAGAAAGCAGAGGGAAAAGTAATAATTTTAGTTTCCTTTATACATCTTATGCAATTTTAAACAATCTATATAATCAAATTTTTCCAATATACCTATGGGATATTAATTTAAATGCTACATGGAGTACAAAATTAATCTAGTAGATACCTAATTAATAAGTAAAATATTTTACTTTTGGTAAAATAG
>JAIPRM010014363.1:0-10806 GCA_025469315.1 Stegophylla sp. TES_Ste_2020
ACAATTATGACAATTAGAACTAATATTATTACACGAATGGATTATTATTTCATTAATTGGAATAAAGGGTACATTTCTGATAGAAAAGGCAATAAAGGTAGTTTTGATAATATTCAGTGACAGTTTTATACCATATATAAATTCAGTATTTATGCTAATACATTAAAATTGCGGTTTGCAAGAGGTTTTTTTTTATTAAATTGAAACAAATACAATTATTGCTCAAACAAAATATTATTATTAACTTAGATAAATAAATACAATAGTATACATAATTTAAATAACGAAATTTATTACATTGTGCGATTATTAACGAAGCCTGTTTAAAACTTGGAATTTAAGTCTACAACATTTAAATTACCATTAAATAAATCACGTGTAAGTATGTTAATAATGGACATCATTGTAGCAGTAGTAATATCAATTAAGACATATTGCACAAATATTTGAATCAAAAACGAGAAAATACAAAATTACTTTCATCTACAGCTCCAAGGTATAGATCTGCGTGGGTGGTATTTCGATTGTGTACACAATGTACATTATATCGTGTTTTGAATATAAAGTGAAAATTTACTTTTATTTAATTTGTGTATATTTTGCTTTATGCGATGTTGATATAACTTTCTGTAAAACATAAGTAAAAATTCGAACAAGTAAATTTAAACAAAAATAGATCAATCGTCAAAATTGCTAATTATGAAAAAAATAGAAAATCATACTAATAAATTCATGATAATGTATCATACTAGTTGGTCGCATGCAGTGACGGAAATTCGGTAAAATTATTGGGGGGGGGGGTACATTTTTACTACATCACCCTTATACCAAAGCTGCTCAATCCGCTCGCATTTATTAATTTTCACTATAATTTTTTATTACTTATTACGTTTAAGTATTTATTAGGCTAAAATTTTTCTTGAAAAAAAAAATAAAAAAATATGGATACACATATACAAAAATACTATTTCATAACTACTTAAATACAAGTAAGTATATATATATATATATATTTTTTTTTTCAAAATTTCCAACTTGAAAAAAAATATAATTTAGATATACATAAAAAATACCGGTAATTGTAGGCTCAAAACACATAAATAATGTGTAATTTAATATTTATGACTACCAAATTAATAAATGTGTTATAATATAATTATAACCAAAATCCATATTACTTAAAGTACAATCTTTGTATATTATTTTTCATGATTAACACTAGTATCTAATAATAACTGTAAAGCTTGTAAATTTCTATAATTTTTTTTTTTTCCAATAAGCATGTTTTATATTGTTTGTTTTTATGCATGTTAAAGTTAAATCTTATTTAGTCAGCTGACATATTTAAATACTGTGTTTATGTGAAAAGCTTAACAAAACGATTCCGATAGAGTGGTCATAAAACCTTTTTAAACTAAATTAAATATGTCTTACACTTTTTTTTTAATATTTGATAAATAAAGTATTACTTTATAGGTAATTTATCAAAATTTAAAGAAAAACCGGAATAAAATGTACTGCGAGTCTTACATCGTCTTTACACAGGCTTTGTAATTAAATAATTTAAATTAAAAAAAATATTTACAAATCAGAAACGATAATGGTAGTCAAAGTTCTGCGAAATTTTGAGAAAATAATAAATTACGATAATAAGTAGTCGTCAGTGTCAAGCTAGATTCAACCGACTATATAGCAATAGTACCAGAAAAATAACAAAACGAAATATTTATTTTTATTTTTTATAGTACTTATTTTAATTTGAGATCCAGTTATGTTTTAATTGAAAATTACTCTAGGTACATTTAAAATGGTAATCACTTATTATATTTGAGAGACTTAATTTCTCGGTTAATACATTTTGAGGAGGCTTAGTCCCCCTCAAATTCTCCCCCCTCCCAGTTTCTGCCAATGGCAACATGTCAGTAATTATGGGTTTTGTTATATTATTATTTTGTTAATATTTAGTTATAAATTAGTATACACTTTGTATATTAGAGTTTTTTTTCGATCCCGTATGCTAATATTTTAGCACTGGACTTAAAAAAAATCTCCTAAAATTTAGGCTTTCTAGATCAAACATGTGAATGGCGCAAACTCAGTTTGTTTCCCATTTAATTGACCTAAGAAAATTGAATTGACACATTGAAATTATAATTTTGTAATAAATAAAATTTTCTACAAAAAAGGTTTTTAGTAGGTACCTACTAAATTCGTGAATTCATCATTTTCAATTATATACCTACCTACCTTGAAATTGAATGAAATCCGATTTTTTATGTTTGTAAATAATAAATTCACAGATTTGGTACTAAGGACTTTCTTTAATGTAATAAATGTAATTCAATCTACAAAATTCTGCTTTTAGAAATTAAAAAAAAATAATAATAAATTTTATCACTATCTATGTTTGAGTAAAAACTTCGTTTTTCCCGTGTTAATTAAATAAGAAACAAACTCGGTAGCGTCTTTCACGGGTTTGATCTAGGAAGCCGAATCGTTGAAGAATTATTTTTAGATCCGAAAAAATTATAAAAAAAAAAAAACACCATAATAGTGTATAAGTCATAGACTAACCCAAATTTCAGAACTCAGATCGGCTCGATGGGAATTCCCCCTATTCCCCTGACCAGTCTGCCCCTAGATATAATAATATGTATTGTAATGTACTCTACACTCGACATATACATCATTTACAACACATATTATTGTAATGCACAAACACACACACACACACATACATGTAATATCATATTTATGTTTTTACAATATTTCGTAAGCATATATGTATATGGGTGGCCATATTTAAGAAAATAAAATACAGGACAAAAATATTTTTCATAATATTTTGAAATAAATAAGTATTTATTACATATATATATTTATGTTTTTGAATTGTGACAAAAGTATAATTTTTAAACTACCTATTATAGATAAAATTTAAACACACAAAAACATTATTTTGAAAAACATAAAATAACATAATGAAACTAAATTGATACTTTTTAAAATTTCTTCAAATCCTTTATTCATACATATTGTATACTTTACTTTCTAAAAAAAACTTGTTAATTCATTTTACGATTATGATTAATCTAATGGTATCCAAAAGATTTCTAGATTCTTACATTATTTTATTCAATAATTTAATTTCAAAATTTTAAATCAGCAGTAAGTAGTAAAAAAACAGGATTAATATGGGACAGACTTGAAATTACGGGACAAAAAACGTCCTGAGAGAAGTTTATCAGGACAACAGGACACAGAACCGAAATAAAGGACAATCCTGTATAAAACAGGACGTATGGTCACCCTAATATACATGTTACTTTAAACAATCTTAATATAATTAGGGCACGCGTATATAAAGAACTGTATAGTAGGTATAATTTGACATCGTACGGTCGATATAAAAAAATCTGTTGAACAATGCCTACTCGTATTAAAAAATACGTTAAGACAGCCACGCGCATAATATCGTGACATTGATGAGCCATAACAACAGGTACGCAAGTCTACCGTCAGCATTTCCGGGGCAAATGCTAGGCCAATTTGCAGGGCACCCGCAGACGTCTCTTACCTTCGACCTAGCTGTCACGCTGCCCGATCGCGTCATCGTCTCTATATGTACTGTTATAATCTACCTATTTTACACTTGTCGCCGTTTTCACTCTAAGTGTTTTAAATCGAATTATTTAATTTGTAACACGTGTTTTGTGCTTGATAATATTTTAAAAGTACGAGTCACCTCGGCTATTTTATTATTTTACCAACACACCTCACAACAAATCCGATTAATATCCTTAAAATTATACTACGTCGTCGTCGTGGTGGTCATAACAGTATAATGTGATATAATCATAGGCGGGGCCACGGGGTGTGCAGGGTATGCATTTGCACACCCTGCGGTCTTGCCTAAAAATTGCTATTATGGATTAATTTTGTAATAACAATTTAAATATAACAATTATTATTTATGGGTAAAGAAACATATCTGGAATCTAATGGTAAAATTTATTTTTATTAAATTTAGAGTTAATGTTAAATAAGATTTGAGGATTGAAAAGATATTTTTATCTTACACAAAATATCCATAGTATCTTCCAACTATTTAAGCAAATAAAAAAAAAGATTTATAAACAATTTTTAAGATTTTTTCACGGCTATTAAACTTACCTATTACTTAATAAACTTGTATTAAATTTTTAGTTTATGTTATGAAAAATGCAAAATTGTATAAGGAAAAAACTTGCAAAGTATGAGTAATTTTCAAAGTTCAATATTTATTCTAAGAGAGGTCATATTATTTTCAGTATATATTACATTATTATTATTGGTGATATTAGGAAAAAATTTCAAGTTTCTAATACTATTAGTTTTGGAGTTATAACTAAATTACAAAAATCGATACTGTGAAAATCTAATTTATGGCAAATTTTACCACTTTTACTTAAATTTTAAATAGTTTTTCCTTGTTTTTTTAAATATTGAGAATTAAGAAACAGTTCTCTCTTTATAGTACTATTTAAAACCTAATTCTGTTCTATTAGGTTTCCGGGCAAATATATTGGATTAGTTTTACTACTTAAAATTAAATAACATTGAAAAAAACTATTTATTTCGCTTCAATCAGAATATGAAACATATTTTTTTTATTAATAACACTAATTATACGCAGTTAAGGTCTAGGGAAAAACATTTTGGGGATGGGTTTACAAATATTGTACTCGCACCTCCTGCCAAAAATGTCTGGCTAGGCCTATGGATATAATAATATCACACACACACACACACACATACACGTGATTATTCGCGTGAAACACGAGCGAGCGACGATTGTGTGTGTGCCGTACTGTCGTGTAGCCCCGCGCATCTGCCGCCGTCGTCGTCGTCGCGGTGTCTGCGTAAAATGTTATTTTCGCATTCCAAACATCAACGGCGGCGCGGCGGTGGCAACGTGTATTAAAATTATGTTTACGACTACGCGCGCACCTATTTATTTTTGTATTGTAAAGAAATACGCGAGTTCCGCCGAGTCAAAAAAAAGGAGGAACGTCAAAAAAAAAATCGAATCGAATCGAATATGACAGCGGAAAAAAAAGAGAGAAATTCGTCCAGAGAGAAACAGCGAACACACGAGGAAGATGAATATAATTATGCCGAATCAATTATACTTTTATATAAAAATAATGAAGAAAAACTAACAGATTCACGCTCGCACACACAAACACACATTTTGATCCATTATATATACATGTATAAGAATCGTTGAAAATCGAATGCGCTCGGCGGCGGCGGCGGCGGCGATTGAGTGTTTAGTGGCAACGCATTTGCAATTCAACGGGAACATTGCGCGCGTACGTACACACACACACACACACACATACAAATCTCGTCGTCGTCATCACACACACACACACACACATACAAATATATATACACACACGATAGAGAGACCACCCAAGTGGCTGGCGGCGAACAAAACACAAATTTATGTTGAAAGTGGACTGTGTGTGTGTGTGTGTGCGTGCGTGCGTGTAATAATGCCGCCGCCGCCGCACGGTTTGCGCGCGCGAGGGGAGGGCGAACTCGCGCGGCGCGCGTATACAAGTTGCGCGCGTAGAGATAAGTATCCGCCGCCGTATATATTACACGTCCGGTTCGATACTATATGCAAGCACCCTCTCACGAGTCCGGGCAACGTTTATAATGTATGTTTTAGCTGCACACACACACACACACACACACACATATATATATATTATTACGTATACACCGGGTCTCGGCTTAATGTGATCGACGGATAATAATGGAAAAACATAATATTATTATGTGCCGTTTTATTATCGCGCGCGGTAACGTTTCAGCGATATTAAATTATTATATTATTATTGTTCCCCCCTTGTTGTTTCTATTGTCATAAATCGAGAGCCGATTATTATTGTTATTATTATTCGCACGTCGTCGTCTCGGCAGTATTCACGCTGCTCGCGCGTCTCGTCTGTTCACCTTTTCGTACGCCGAGATGCATCTCCAAAAAGAGCGCGCGCCTGTGTGTGAGTGTGTGTGTGTGTGTGTAGACTAATATTATTTTGCGTCTGCGACCTATTTTAAAATCGAATTTTTCTGAAGCTCGTTTTGACGGGTGGAAGGAGGTGCGATTGAGCGACCTCTCCAAGGCGGCCGCGTTTTAGATTCTGAACGAAGTGAAGAAGCTAGTGTTTTTACAATGATGTTTATTTTTTTTTTCTGTGTACAACTTTTCGTATAGAAATACTTTTCCAAAAGTTTCGATCTATTGATCTATTGATTTTTGCCTCTAGATTGTACTTTAGAGAGGTCATTTTTTTAATTTCTCAATTCTTCAGTTTTTTTTTTTTGGAAAAAACTACTCAAAATTTGACAAAAACGACTCGAAAACCATCATTTTTTGATCCGAACTATATGAAAATTTAAACATAGATAGAAAATCATATAAGAACGATTTTGTGCAAGAAAATTTTGAAAATGTAAAAAAAATTTTGAACATTTTTTTTTTTCATTTATTTTTTATATTATTAACTTTCTTTGTTCAGAAAAGTTCTATTGAAGAAATGATTTATCGTTTCTTTAAAATGTTGAAGTTATGATGCTTAATGATGCTTATAATTTGCAGCACCAATTCGTTTTTAAACACTCAGTTAACCCTTATATGTGTTAATTGGTTTAAGTTGATAAACAGTTCCCTACTCCCCCTACCCCCCCTGAAATTTTATTGAATTTAGAAAAAAAATATTCCTTAATATTTTAGATTCCGAGTGGAAAGAACTAGGTAGTTTTAACAATTACAAAATTTAACTTAAATAAAATTTGTTTATTGATTTCAAAATGTATATATATTTTGTACTCAACCTGTTTAATATTTCACTATCAACTAACAGGAAAAACAACATTTTGATGAGAAAAAATTTTGGAAAAAAATTTCCAAAATTTTCATAATATTCTTTCATCAAAATATTTTTAGATTTTTAATATTATTGACAATCTATATTTAAATTTTCATAAAAATAAAACTAATAAAGTTTAGATTCATAAAAATGTGTCAACTTTTGGATTGTTAATATATTTCAAATTCCAACCTTATCGACCTAAAATATTTACTAAAAACTTCTGATTTTCTGTTTTTTAAATAACGTTTATATCATTATTAGTTTTGGATGTACGACTAAATAATTTAAATCAATTTGCCAAAATTACATAATATAGTTATTAACATGGCATTTTTACTCAATTACTAGTAGTTTGTCTATGGAGGAAAGTAGGAATTTTGAAAATTTTCTTTTCTAAAGAGTATCCGAATTTTTACGTAAACATGTATTAAACATATTAATCCGAGTACTTTTTTGGGAAAATAGCAAGACAAATAACCATAGTCATATACGTATAACCTATTAGCCATAAATGTAATTAAAGGCGAAAACTTATCAAAAATTAATGGCTCAAACAAAACAATTTTTTTTGATTAACTTCAACCTATTAAATACTTAAGCCCTTGTAATATGTTGTACCCTAGATACACCTATGTTAATGTAGACTATAACATTCTTCCCTTTAAAATCTAATGGAAATTGTTAAAAAATAATGTAAAATATTATTCTCATAAATAAAAATTGGTTTTGGAAAGTGTCTTTTGGCTTTCTCATGGTCGAAGGTAACCAAATTTCATAGTATACTTTTTATATAAAGGAGAGCAGTATACTTAGTGCAATAGCACCAGATTTTTTCAATACCTATGTTATTAAATAATGAATATTAGTATTTTCTACTTTCTATTTTATGAGTTACAATTTATATAATATATATTGACAATACACAAATCAAGGTATTTTGTGTATACAGGTAATCAGTCAAAAAATACAATGGACAATATATCCACGAATACAAAACCCAAAATACAAATATAAAAAAGCAATATTTGCCATATATTTATTATTTATGTATGCTTCTTGAAAACACTGTTGGTAAGACTTACCTCAGGAAGCGTCCACTGGCTATACAAAGTTTTAATTATTTATTAAAATACATTATCTACTTTTTTATGCGTACACCAGTGACTATGCGAGGTAATGAAGATCGGTATTAATTTTGTTATTATGTGTATGGTAGATATAATTCATTTTAAATAGTTTAATTGTGTTGCGTTAATTTTAATTTATAATATGTTTAACACACGGAACATGTCACTTGTCAAAAAATCTATTTTTGGACGGTGGTAAATTCTCTCGATTTTATGATAAACTCTCCAGATTTAAAAAAATCGTAAATTCTTCCAGGTCAATAGAGTGTTTACTGAATGAAATATTTTTAAACTCTCCCAGGCCAATTTTATTGCTACCTGAAGGAAATATGTAAACTCTCCCGGGTCAACTTCATTTCTACCTAAAGGAAATATTATGTAAACTCTCTTGAGTCAATAATGAGTTTACCTGAATCCCAATATTATATTACTAATAACTATATAATTACTACTAATTCAAAGTATGATTAATTAAATAAAAAAGTAAAATCTCACACACACACGTAATAGAGAAAAATACTTATAAAAAAAGTGTATAGATTATAAAGATAAAATATTGATACCATAAATATTTATAAAATATTATAATATAAAAATTAAATTTTAGTGATTTGTATTATATTTTTAACTATAGCTACTAAATTCTATTTGTATTTTGTATTTATTTATATCAATATTATTTTAATTTTATATCTCATTATAAGTAATAGTTTACACTCAAAGAAACTTTTTTTTATTTTACAACTCGAAATTTTATTATGTTTTTTTTTTTTTTTTTTTATATATAATATATATTATATTGTTGTGCCAATCAGGCAATTTGTGAGTTTTTTAAAATACACCTATATATTATTGACTGTGATATTAACTATCAATTTTACACACATTTAATACAGTCTACTATTATACTAAACACCAAACATTGTTTTAATTTTAATTTAATTTTAAGTTTCTTGTCCGGCATCACTAGTTATACCCAAGAGTTAGTACTAAAGAAAACCCCGAATTCACATTTCCTTCAGGTAAACATAAGATTGGCCCGAGAGAATTTTCATAATATTTACTTCAGGTAGTATTGAAAAAGACCCAGGAGAGTTAACATATCATTAAAATTGGGAGAGTTTAAAATAGCCCTTATTTTTTTTTTAAATAATATTACTTGGCTGTCATCCATACAATTACTAAACAATGAGTACTATTATTAATTTGATTAGTTATTTGATAAGAATAAAATAAAATGATACAATTTACCACAGTACAACATTTATTGTATCTAGGGTCTAAATTTGTACTTTACTGGATGATTGAATATTTTTTTTTTCCATTCAACCGTTCTTTGCACCGTAATAATCACATCAATCACTTGGCTAAGCAGGTAAACAGTATGCAATAATTCGTCGTCTGACGCTTGGCATTATAGTGTTGTAAATATAATGGACTGATTTCAATTATTTTACACAGTTATACGCGTGTATCGTTCGGTTTTCTGTAACGACTAGAAAACAATTTAATTCGCAGCTATACGGTAAAACTCTATGAAAAAAAGAAACTAATAACTTATGATTATGACGTGAACTTTTTCTTCAATATCCATGTGTCTTTATTTATTCTTGTTATAAGAAGTTTAGTTCGTACTAGAAAAATATAAAATATTGTCAACATTCAAATTCTATAAATCACGAATAATCGTCAATATTATGGTAATTTTTATTTTATTTCAGAATTACATCACTTGTAATTTATATGTTTGAATCACTAATTATGTTCTGTTTTGATTAATCCAAAAAAGTTGATCAATATAATATTAAGATTAAAACGATATTTGATCCATGTAAATTCAAATATATTCCACAATATGTTAGCGAATATAACAGAAGTAAATAATCCTAAATTTTAAAATTAATAATTATTAGTATTGGCTAATTAACATGAATAAATAAAGATTTATCGAATCGAAATATGATGTACTCGTTATCTTCTTCTCGAGTTTGAAGTGACATTGTCAACTAATTATTTGATATTTCCCGCACAAGGATTACATTAATTTAAGTAAAACTTGTTTTAAGCTACAAACATTTATATATATAACAGTAAAATAGACAACAAGTTAAATAGTTTTCGCATATAATACGGGACATCAAGGCATAAACTTATTGTATTTGCATTATTTTGTTACATCTTTTTGGAAGAATATCTTTTGATTTGTTTGATCTAATTTAACGATTATTGTTAAAATTGGAGACAAAAACTTCTTTATTGCCTCTCATTTTTCCTCATTATCAAACTACTTACTCGTACACAAAACTTAATTTTTCATTTGATTTCAACGCGAGTAAATCTTTTTGCATTTATTGAACAAGTTGGTGTTTTATGTTTAGATAAATTAATGTTTATTTTGGGTAATTATAATGTATTTAATGCTCGAATAGGTATATAAATATAAGTTTGGTGACACTTATTGGCTGGTTTACCGGATTGAATAAAATTTTTAACACCGCCTCAATTTGAACTGAAAACAATTTCCTATTTTTTTTAGATTCTGAATGAAGTGAAGAAGCTTGTGTTTTTACAATGATGTTTATTTTTTCTTTTTTTTTTCTGTGTACAACTTTTCGTAAAGAAATACTTGTCCAAAAGTTTCGATCAATAACTTTCTGAAACCGGATTTTCCTCTAGATTATACTTTAGAGAGGTCATTTTTTGAATTTCTCAATTCTTCAATTTTTTTTTTTTGGAAAAAACTACCCAAAATT
>JAIPRM010014364.1:0-10806 GCA_025469315.1 Stegophylla sp. TES_Ste_2020
TGGAAAAAGTATTGAGAAATTGGAAAAATGACCTCTCTAAAGTACCATCTGGGTATGATTCCGGTTCTTTAGAAAAAGTGTTCACAGAAAGAGAAAAAAGAAAAAAAAAATAAACATCATTGTAAAATCATAAGCTTCTTCACTTCGTTCAGAATCTAAAACGAAGAAAAATTTCGACATGCTTTACACTATGGGTATTTATCGCTCCTCGGATGGAATTGTACTTGGTGTGAGTGTCTTGAATCGTGAAGTAACGATTAATCATTTGTACGACAAAACGATTCTGAGCCAATATTCGGTAACGTATACACCGTAATATACTATGTCACACGATAATAGGGGAAATTAATCTGAGATAATTTTAAATAACCGTCATCCGAGCCGTATTTCTGACTTTCACAGAGCCAAATTTAATGAAAACTATAATAATCCGTATAGGAGAATACGGGAAAAATATTTTGGTCAAAGAAAATTTAAACTAGATTAAAACTAAAGTGTTTTATGACGCTTCGTTTTGAAAAAAAAAAATCATTAATTTCGGTAAAAATTACCAGTTTTGTACAATTCTGACTTTATACGGCCTATATACAATAAAAAAAAAAAAAAATGTACTTACGGTTTTTGATATATGGAATATTTGTATTTTTCCAAAATATCTTTTTATTTTTTTTTTTAATTCATTGAAATAAAGCATAACTACACGTATGATCAACCATAAAGAATAAAAATTGATAATAATAATATGAAATTGAAGTAAGTACATGATAGCATATATAAATTTAAAATTTACAAATTAATTTTTACAATGCTTGAGTTTAGTAGATTTATAATTGAATTTTCACGGGTGTTTTCATGATTTTTATATTGTATTACAACTGTCGTACCATCTGCATACATTTCAATTATTAGACTTAAATAATTTTCAGATATCATCGGAAAATATTAAACAGCGTCGGTCCAAAGTTGAATGTTTAGAATTTAAAATAGTATCCAAAAACAAGTTACATTAAAACTATAATAAGGTTATTTTAAAATAATTTATTATACATAATTAATTTTTGTTCAGCTGAAATGAGTCATTAATGGACAATATTATAAAAACATTGTCAGCTTCTATGTGTCAGGTAGCTAAGGGTGGAGCGAATAAGTGTTGTTTTATATCATAATTGACAAATTATGTACTTTAATAATTAAATTGAATTTTTTCGCATCAAATACATATACTAAATACAATTTTTCAAGTTAAAAAAAGAAAAACGAGTCGGGACCTGTTGAAACTGTTACTAAACGAAACCGAAACTTTAATTATGAATTTTCAAAAACTGAAACCAAAATCAGAATCAAAATTTTATACCCTTAAGAACCCGAACCAGAACCAAAACCGTTAAAATCATTCCAGTCCCTGATAACATTTGACTACACGTGAAAATTATTAGTTCTGACGTGTTTTGAAATTTGAAGTTCTTCTTACAGAAAATTGACTAGATTCATTTTAACAATAACGCAAAACGTAAGTAGACCTTATTATTTACCATCGTATTATTTGCTCATGAACACATTAAAAGTTGTTTATATTTTGTTTAAGATGTTGTTAAGAAATAAATTTAAATTTGATTTTTATTTTTAAGTAACGAAATGTATACAATGAATGACAAGAGTGAAATGAACGAATGACACTGTTGATATCTGATCATTTTATAATTCGAGGAAATAAATTGTCTTCATATCATCCAGAGAAGATTTCTTAAAAAATGCACTATAGTAATTAATTACATAGTAATTAATAGGGCTCGAATGTTATTGCACTTGCAATTTTTTTCCTACTGCTTGGATTTGTTGCTAAGTAACTTGGAAACTAGTTTCATACAAGTACGAATTGAAATCTAAAAGTTTTAAGTGCAACTTTTTGGAATTTTTGGAATTTTTTTTTTTTTAATTTGATTGCAATTTTGATTAATTTCTTTATTTATAATGCAATTTTAGACGCTTTTTAGTGTTATTTACATAATTAAGTTTCTTTCAGGCTTTGTAGTGGTAACGTGCCAGAATGTCTGGATCGCGTGTTGGTTTTTTCAAAAATAAAATTCCTACAGTTTAGTACAATAATTTTCGAGTCCTAGTAATTAACGTTAATAAACTGGACTTTTACATTATAAAGAACAACGTGAAATTGGTTAGAAAAAATAAAAATAAAACATGTATTTAAATATATATATATATATATATATATATATATTTATGTATAATATAGCATATGTATATTTAGTATAAACGAGACACTATTAGCTGAATCGCTTTTCGGTAAATCGCATTATGTTTTCGGTATAATAATTACGTCCTCGTTGCAGATAATAATGATAGTCCGTGAAATTCAATAGGGCGTTTTTATTTTTTTTTTTTAATCATTAACTTTACATTAATCAAATCAGTTATATCGTATAAACTACCGGATGAAACTAAATTAATTTGGGGACGTTTATTCATACAATAATGACCATATGGGTAGGTGCGGTGTGGTGAATATTGATAGAAATCTAATATTACAATCGTTGAAAACCTCAAACCTACCGGCTATGATCTTCTGTATTTTAGTCAATCGATTGAAAAAAAAAAAAAAGAGAGTAAAGTGAACGATGCGATACGTTTCGCGTCGAAAGTCGACCGTTCGAAATAATTGTTCATTCGTTTATTTAGAATAATGTGTCTTTAAATAAAAAAAATACGTTTGTTAAACTGTAAATTTCTTTATAAACTATATTAAATAATATTATCAACTGTCCCGAACTTCTTGTGCGTTTAAATTATAAAGCAGTGGCGCAACTAGGATTTTTTAAAGTGGGTGTCCACCTATAAGTTTTTACTTTAATTATTTAAATATAAAATGGAAACTATACAAGAAAAAAAAGAAATTGTTTTAAAAGACAAAAATAGAAATTTCATGTAGCAACATCTAACTGCCTTTTTTCTGAGTTAATATTTTTATAACGTTATTCGTAGTAGATAAATAAAATTTAACGTCGCATAATCGACAATATGAATTTTTAAAGCGTGTTTTAAGTTTTTCTAAAAATTAAAAAAGATTTTTCAGCATTAATATAATACAGATAACTTTAAAATAAATGTTTACCAACCTACAATTTAGATAATTAGTAGATCGATAGCAATAATTTGACTGGATTTTAAACAATAATACTTATTATTTTGAGTAGATATCTAATTTTTTGGTTTCTACTATATCATAATACATTATTGTCAATTATAGTTTATAATGGATGCTCTAACTCCTATTGATAAACCAATTTTATGAAATAAATATTTCATAAAATAATGAGCAATGTTAAAATATTATGTTTATTTTAACCATGACATATTTCTGAATTAATAGAGGTTAGAATTTTGTATAGTTAGAAGAATTTTTTTTTTCAATGCTCAATGAATAAAATTTCCATAAATATGGTTCAAGAGGGCTGTCTACACACCCAAAACACCCTCCCTCTTTGTTGTGCCATTGTTTTAAATCAAACCAATCATGTTCAAGAAATAAATCCTTATTTTATCCTTTATTATTTAATAAAAAATACATGTTATACACCCAAAGCACATATTCTTATATGACTGCGGGAAATTAAAATCACAATGTAGATAAATTTATTACTACTTTACTTAATTTGACAATTATTAATACTTTACACAGTTAATAATATTAATAATCTGACTTCATTTCATTATATACTTAGTTTGATAATTATAGTTAAATTTAATTTGTCTAACGTGTTGCTATCTACAACTCAATATATTATTTCTTGTTTTAATTAACCTAACCTAACCCCCTTTTCTTTTTTAATATAACAACTTATATGTTTAAATTAATTTTAATATTCAGTATTAATAGATTATTTCTTTCACCATGTTACAGCTGTATGTCACTTTACACTGTAAATGTATTATTTTAAAATTGAAAATCAATTTTTGTAAATAAAATTATTATTATTTTTTGCGTTTATATAGTATGTTATCGAGAACTGAAGCCAAGTAACCGTGTAAATCCTTCTCGTTTCGATATCATAAAATATTAATTAGAAATGCGAGTCCATTGTTCCGACATTATCGCACCCCATACACCAGTAGTTCTCAACGGGGGTGATACCGTCCCCCCAGTGGGTGGTGAAGAGGTTCTCAGGAACGATGAATATATTTTAGACCATAGGGGGGGGGTGGTTAGCATTCCTTGGGCGATAGTGTAGTGTTGAGCATAATATAATATATACTACTTACATTAAAGCCAAAATTTTTTAAAAAAAATTAAAACTGAAATACAGATACTCCACTGAACGACACTGTAATATTGTAAATTTTCTGAATGTTTTCAGTAAAAATTGAAACAGTAGATTAACAAATTCAAGAATTGATTGAACATTCAACTAATGGGGTATGAAAATCCAGCAATTATATACATGTATTTTCTTTTAAGTTATCAGTTTATTAAGTTTTACACCATTTTTATTTATTTTTATTTTTTAAGGGGGCGTTGAAAAATATTTTGCTCTTCAGGGGGGAACGGTGACCTTAAAAATGTTGAGAATCACCGGTCTAAACAATAACGAGAATCGGTCAAAAATTCGTTCCACTCTGCCGCGCGCGTCCGACGTTATTGTGCTGCGGAGTTCTAAAAATTAATTTACGAATATCGAAAAGCGAAAGGGTGCTCTGGAAACAGGAGGTGGTAGTAGCGACAGAGAGAGAGGACGTGTGGAGAGAATCGCGAATGGCCGCGAGCGGTTTTTAACGGTATTGTATAAATTAAAAAAAATTATAATATTAAATTTCGGAAAAAGTTGCCCGGTAGCATTTTCGAAATTTGTTTTTCCCCGAATCTCCCGTGTCTTCCACGGTAAACGAATAATAACAATAATAATAATAACTCAGTTAAGACGCCCGATATTCTCGTGCATTATAATAATATAATATTTTATAATAACGTTTTATATCCGCGGAAGATTTTCCGAGAATGTTTCATTTTTAAACACAGGCCCCGCAGCGCACTGAGAGTGGTGTATTATTATTATTATTATTATTATTATTATTATTAAATCGAATAATATTTAATTAGATAATGGATCGCGGCGGCATACGTATATTATATTTTATCATACACAGTAAATACGTCATAATATTATGTATAATACAATAATTTTATCTTCAGAACCGTTTTCAGCAGTACGTCGTCGCCGCCGCCGCCGCAGTAAGATAGGATGTATATAAACAGAACTCGGACTTCGTATGCAATTGCTAATGCGTTGAATCTGGCACTCTACAAAATTCCAAAACTGAGTTCAAAAAGTGTTTAAGAAAAAGTTAAAAGTTACTCATATATTTTTTTATAACTGTTTTAAGTTATAAGTTAACTAGAAAAAAAAAAGTAACTTATTTAAGTTATTTTTTTCTTTTTTATCACCCACTTTCAATACATGTCAAAATGCAATTCAAATTTTTGAAAAAAGTACATCACGTCTCATCACAATGATCACAATGCTAATGTGTTTGAATCTGGCACTCTACAGAATTCCAAAACTGAGTAGAAAAATTCATATAATTCATACAATGTGACTATGAAGGTATTCTATAAAATGCCAAAATGCTAGTAGACATAAATTTCAAATTAGATAAAAAATTTCGTGACTAAAAAAACAAAAAAAGGAAAATAATAAGTTACTTCATATTTGTGGAAATAAATGAAACTCGTTAAGTAAGAAGTTACAATCAAAGAAAAAATAAATAAATAATAATAATAGTAAAGAAAAGTAACCCGTCAATTAACTTATTTAAAAATCACTTAATTTTTAATTTTTCAGTAACTCGTTATTGCTCAGCCTTGATATTTATTAGTGAAAAGTGGTATTTTCAGAAATTAAAAAAAAAAAAAAAAACACTATACGATAATATTATACTTGCGTATTGTATAATTATAATATTATTATTAGATGTTTATGACTTTGCATATTTTTTAAGTTTAGCCAGAATTATATCGGAATACAATACAAATCCGAATCATGAAGTCCAGATTCCAAATATGCAAACTTATTTTGCATTTATTTGCATATTTGAAATTTTTGGGCATAAACTGCATATTTCTAAATTGAGTAGCAATCTTATAAATTATAAATACTATAACATCATTTTTTTTCCAACTTATTACTAAAATATCATCAACCATGTAAATTGTATTTATATACTTATTATTTATAATGTTATATTAAATTAGGTAAGATTATGTTAGTGAAGTTACTCTGAAAATAAACGATTTTTACTTATACAAAACTTGTAAAACATGATCATTACAATGTAAGTCATTGATAAAAAGTAAAATTCAATTGTCACTAACTCAAAATACAAACAAGTAAAGTTTAAATAAGTATTTAATTAATATTTACCATTATATATATATATACATATTGAAAAAAATATATATTTAATACATTTGAACTTAAAAGGCATATTATGATTTCATATTTTGATATTTTTAAATGCATATTATATTAATAAAATTTAGGTCATAAACATTCGAGCTTTATATATGAATATTAATAATAATAATAATAATAATAATCAAAAGATGTCTTTGGAAAATGTTTGCTTATATTATATATATATATATATTTATATAAGTCATATTTACGCTATATTTTACGTACGCCGTGTGCTTTTAGCTCCGGCTTCCCCGTCGAATCGAAAAGAAGAAAACTTTTCCTCCATTCGTTTCGAACGAGCGTCGCGAAACCGTAATAAACTTTGACTCTTATTAATTCATATTATTCGTTATTGGTGGCGGCGGGGGGAGGGGGCGTCGATCACATTGAATTTCGAAGCGCGTTTCAAAGGTGCTGTTCTGTGTTCATTATAAATTTTTTTTGTTTTCAAACGTGCCGCCGATTAGACGGCAAAAGATGAAATAATTAGCTTCGCGCGAGAACTCACCGCTCTCATTCTCGTCACCGTCATTCAGTAGCGCGTAGCCGAAGCTCCAACAAGGAGGGGGGGGGATTCGCAAATTATTCTCAGCCTAAAATATTTTTTCATCATTCTCCTTATAATACAAACGCTTATTCTCTTTGCCGTTCGAATTTTCGACAATAATCGTGCTTTCTTACGTTCAATCTCCTCAGTTTTGTTAAATAAACCATAGAACAATGTCATATTACTCATAAAATTGATAATATTATATGGGTATAACTCGTTTTTGTGGGTAAAAGGTAAAATAATTTGATAGTATTTGTACATAATATCTATTATTATAAATTAATAACTGAAACAGGTATTTCATAAAAAACAATGTACATACGTATAATAATTTGTTTAAATATTGTCACAAAAAAAAAAAAAAATCATTGTTGACAATCACAAATTGAATACATTTTAACGAACGTTTCTTAATTTCAGTCGAAATAAAATTTCAAATTAAGTATTATTCACTCGTACGAGTATTAGTTAGAAGTATCAAAGTTTAATAATTAGTTAAATAATTAAAATTTCTTCTTTTTTTTAAAAAAATGGCCCTCGGTAGATGAACGTTTTGTAATTATAAATGTATAATATCACATATCGATGAAAAAACCCCCGAGGAGGGGGCGATCCACCCATCGCCCTCCCCTCAAATATGCCACTGCCGTCACTGTACAATAATTAATGTCTATGATCGCGCGCAGTGATCTCTGTTAGAAATATATTTTATACTTGTACTGATCTGCAAGTATCAGTGACGTTAGAAATGTGAAATGAATTTGGCGCTTTGGGGTTTGGTTTTATGATAATGACAGTTATGGATGTTTCGTTGCTGTAATAATGCAAATATGTTGGAAACACGCTAACCAATATTGAAAATATGAAATAACACAGTAATATTACAATAAAAAAAAACCAAACATAATAAAATTCACACCATGGGTTTTTTTCGCTCTTTGGGTCGGATACTCTCGTTGTTGGGTGTATTGAATTTAAAAGAAACGATAAATCATTTCTTCAATAATACGATTCTAAGCAAAGGAAGTTACTAATTAAAAGAACAATAATAGCCGTCATTTTCAACATACCCACCGAGAGTATCAGACCGGAGGAACAAAGAATATCCGTAGCGCGAAGTATGTCCGGATTTTTTGTCTTCACTTTACATTAACTTCACTTTACTTAATTAAAAGATTTTCTAGGATAAAATAATTATTTAGGTGTTTTTTTTTAACAATTTTTCAAAGCTGTTTTTGTCAAACTTTGGGTACTTTTTCCTATGTTTTAATAAAAATACTGAGAATTTCGACAAATTTAATGATCTTTTATGACCTTTTTGGAGTTATCTGTTTATAATCTAGATAAATGGGATTATCTTTTATCTATTTTCTAAATAAATATTTACATTGTTATCTATTATTCTTGTCCAGATACATTATCAATGTTATTATCCATTATCTCATCTGGATAATTTTCTGATTAACTTTGTACATATTGATTTATTCTCTGGGACATGCTATATAAGCTACGTTTTCCCATAGAATTGAAATTTCTTTCGATCGATACGATATTTTAAAATGCCTCTTGGGAGTATTCAAAGTGTAAGTACTGAATTTTGCTTGTAAAAAAAAAAAAAAAAAAAAAAAATGCTGAATTTTTAAATTACCCTGATAATGAAATATACCTCAGTACATTATCTCGATGCGATATTGTCGGTCGAGCACTTAAGATGTTATGGCTTCGAGGCTTCGGCTTCAAGTAACATATTATTACGTTATTTATATCACGCAGTCATTTTGACTCTTGTTTTTATTATCATATTATGATAATATGCATACGATGAAATTTCAAAAACTCTTTAAAACCAAAAAAAAAAAAAAATAAATGGCTATTAACAAACGTAATAAATTTAAACTAACTGGAATATTAGATAACGTGATAAGTTTATATTAGTTTAAATTTTTGTCGGCATATAACAAAATTCTGGATGTGACGCACTAAAAACTTTAACATAAAACCATAGCCTACTAGTCCGAACTTTTAAGTACCCCCCGAGTCGAGTACATTCGATATTGTTCCCTGGTGCCAAATTCTATACGAATTACAATATTTTTGGAAAAAAACGTGCGTGTAATATAGAATACTAGCCCTGAAAAACTTTACACTGTGATGTCGAGGACTTTACAAGCAATAAATTATAGTTATAGTGGCCAAGGACGTAACTGAAAATAAAATCGGGATTCAAAAAAATAACATTTTTTTTTTTTTCCATGTTAAATTATATATTTTTAGTGAGTTCTTGATAATTTTTCAAAATTTTGAGGTTATTAGGATCCCTCCCCCCTCCCCGTTACGGTCTTGACAATAACCATACCGGTGCACAATACTCATAGTATTTCGTGTGGAACACAGACAATGTTATCGATCAAATTGAAGTCCAATCAATCCAAAAATTGCATCCTTTCTTCATATTCCATATAGATATTCTTTGAAAATTCTCGAACATACTTAGGACCAAGGATATTCTTTGCTCCTTGGATCAGATACTATTGGTAGGTGTGCTGAATTTCAAATATACGATAATTTTTCAATCATACGATTCAGAGCGTTGTGTTAATAGAATAAAGAATAATAATTTTTAATTCACCCATCAAGAGTATCTGACCTGAGGAGCGAACAATACCTATGGTGTGAAGTACGTCCGTTTTTCTTGTGTATACTTTATTTTACTTGTCTTTGCTTTACTTTACTCTATTTTGTTTTAGTTGCTTAAGTTGCTGGTTGAAATTTTTGGATAACTGTTTCCAAACGAAAAAATGTTTACAGAACAAATAAAAAACAAAAAAAAAAAAATAACTGACGTCGTTGTAGAAACATTAGCTTCTTCGATTCGCTCAGATTCAAAAAGAATATAATTTTTTCCTAAATTGGGGCAGTAAATCTGATCTCCGCCTCGAGCGGATAAATTTCACGCTAAGCCGCCACTGAAGGGGTGGTAAAAGTCTTTGAGTTTAAAAAAAAAACGCGTAGCCTCTCGCCCTTTCTCCTACGTGGGATTTTGACACTATTCGTGTCGAGGGCGAACACGGAGAACGCAATAATAACGCGTGATGGTCGTTAACGTATCGAGTTAATAAGAAAATAAATAAAACACCAAAAATCTACATTAGATGCTCGCACTCGTATTTTATGTACAAAACAATAACTATAAAACGAAACGGCTGTACGCGGTGTGAAATCACGGACATTTTTATGTAATTCGTTTTAAAAATAGCCGTGGCCAATACACACACAACGCCATATGTATACCCAAAGTTCGAATTTTCGTCTGTGTGTGGTACGAGTATATAATAATATTATAATACTTATCGTGTGACGACTTCGTTTAATGATAGTGAGCGTTTGTGTGAGTGTGTAGTAATTATTACTGTGGTCGACGACGCATTGATGTGAGGACCGTCGTAGTTATCTTCTTTCACGACGAAATTCAAAATTTACGCTTTCCCCCCTCAATCGGACACCAAGGCCTTTCCACGTCACTTCTGTCTCTCTCTCTCTCTCTCTCTCCCCCCCCCCACTCTCTCTTCTTCTGTCTATAATTTAGTTTAATAACATTTTCCAGAAATATACCAAATGCAACTAATAATCTCCAGTATGTCCTAATATCGTTCTCAATTTATAAAAGCGGACATACTTCGCACGATGGGTGTACTTCGCACGACGGGTGGTATTCTCTTGACGGGCGTATTAAATTTTAAAGAAACGATAAATCACTTCTTCAGTAAAACGATTCTGAACGAAGGAAGT